>JAKSZP010010657.1:0-168249 GCA_022478985.1 Massospora cicadina
GGCTGTACCCTCATTACTCAGGGCGATCTCGCCCACATGGTTGACGAGCGCTGGGTAACAGCTCTTCCACTTTGAATCCCTCCCCTTGTACCCACAATTACCTTGGCAGAACTGTTACAGGGAATTAGTGAAATCTGTGCCAAGATCACTGAAATGAAATTTATTGGAACAAAATTGAGTAGCAGTCAGCCCAATGTTCGATTTTAGATGGTTGAAAAGGGATGAAGACTGATCTATCAGCTGGAATGGCCAACAGTTTCAAATCATCCAACACTACATTTAAAAAATTACCCCCATCCTAAAATCATCGGGGATCATCCCCAACAGGCAGGTAACAGAAACAGGCACCATTGATGAGGGTTTGAAGCTCCCTGCCAGCAAATTGGGAATTGCACCTGAAGTAATAATTCTGACCAAAAACAGCCCAGCGACCAGGCATGTGCGGGTTGGGCGTCCTGAACCCGTTCCCAACCAAATGGGCCCACCCCTATGTGGGGTGGCCTTGGGGGATTCCTACTGCTCGTCAGGCCAAACGCCATCACACCAACCATCAGAAATGTAGCCAAGCCTCAGTTTGGATGTTCGAGGTTGAACTGACAGCAACTTGGCCTAGCGCTAAATTCTTTGAGGTCAGTTCTCAGTGAATTTATCCGCCACATTCCCATATAATCACCAGTTAGGTCAAAATTGAGGGTCCCAATCCTGGCTTGTTCTTACACCCATTGACCACTATTTAATCAGTTGCATTGCACTGAGAAAATTGTTGGTTGATTTTCTTCCTTTTCCTTTGCAACAAAATTTTGCCCCAAAAACCAATCAATTTTTATTTAGTTGATTTTCTTCTGGCCACATCCTCGATGGCTTTTCAATGGTGGCCCGTCAGTCTGTACACCTGATGGGCTCTACCAGCACTCATGGTCACTATGGCCCCCACCATTGTAGATTGGATTCAGAAAGTCAGATACTTCTGGAAATTTAACCCTGCTGTCATGAACTTTCAACAAAATATACTGGGATCTTGTGGCCTTATGTCCACCATCTTCAAGCAAGGATCTGCCTCCTTGTCTCCCCAGTCAAATCAACCCCATATAGCGGTGAAATTATTGAAACTACTTCTGTGACTCCGCCCCCTGCAGTAAGGCCTCCTGGGTCTGGGGCGGCCTCAATTTGATTTGTTCTCGGGATCATATTCACTGTTGTTCTACACCAACAATTCGTCATTTCCCAATGCCCAGCTCCATACAACGTCATTCAGTCAGCAATGCCTCTGGCATTCTGGCTTGGTTTTTGGGTGCTTACGCATCCTGACTGGCAGGCTGTTCTAAACTTCTTCTGCCGTTTCCATGACAATGACCCCCCTAATGGGGCCCACTTTGACTCTGACTGTGAATTTGTTATGGTAGTCACCCCTGCGCATTCAAAGTTTGCCACTTCCAGCCATTGCAGCAGTTAAATCCCCCACACCAAAATCTAAGGTTAAACCTAAAATCAAACTCAAGGCTAAACTCTAATCCACATTCAAATCAAAATCTAAATCCCATGGTTTCAAATTCTCAAGTCCAGGGAGCATCCCCTTTGCTTGGACTGGGTGGCATTCCCATTCCCATCCAAAAAGGGTCTGAGAAGGCCAGTGCCCATCTTGTTTCCCAGGGCGACCTCGCCCATGTGGTGGACAAGCAGTGGGTAACATCTTACTCCTTTGAGGACCCCACAGCCTATCCCACCATTAACCTCAGATAAATTGGTGCTGTTAATTAAAGGAATTTGTGTCAAGCTATTGGAGAGTCAGCATTATCATGGGGTGGAAGGTTTGAATGAAGTTGAGGGCAACGAAACTTTGGCAACAAGACCTGTTGGGATTTTTACCCACCTTTTCAGCCATCTAGATTACCATGCATCTCTAGGAGATGATTCCCTATGGCAAGTACATTGGATATCAGTTGACCTCAATTTGGAGTTAATGATGTTTGGGGGATTTTAGGTAATTCGCCAGGATTGGATCCATCTGGAATTGATCCAGGTGAATGATTAAGATCTTGTCAGCAGAGTTGCTAACAAAAATGGGGGCATCTGATCGTTAATTGGAGATTAACTATCAGGTGTACAATTGGGATTGGTCAGGTTTCATCACCAACCAATTAGTAATTTAAGGAGCAAGTTGTGAGGCGAGTTATGCCACCCGCAACTACCAAATTGATCAGTTGGTTTGCGACCTGCAATAATGGGTAACAAGTCCCATTAACTAAGCAGGCCACTCGCCAAATATGGTTGGTTCACTGAGTTGAAGTGGAAAACTTTAGGTACACGTTTTCTGACTCTTTCCATTTTATGTCAAAAGGATGTCTTACAAAGTAATCCTAATCAGATGGGGAAACCATCACTGGTGAGATGACAAAGAAATATTCAACAGCAACGGCTGCCATTTCATGTCTGAGGTGCCAACCAAGGGTTGGGTGCAGAATTCCCTCTATAAATTCCCCTGATAATCCACAATAAAAGAGGAGAAAAAGAAGAATTTATTATTAGGCTTTAGTACTATTCATCTTCAGGAAATTCTTGCATATGTGCTTTAATTGGGGACTCTTTAGTAGGCTAAAGAGTAAGATTGAGGATCCTTAGAAGGGAAGCTGAGCTTAGACAGGAATTGTGTAGACTCCATGAGACCAGAGGAAAGGCTGTAAACTAGGGATCTGAGCGTGGATCAAGTTAGGCGGATAAGAGTATAAATATATTTGAAGACAGCAAGAGTATTTTGAGAAGAAATACAGGTCAAGCGTTGGACCAGAATTGGTTATCTACTAACTTTAGATAATAGTCTTCATACTATTATTAATGAAATATCATATATTATCAGACAACGTAAAGCATGAATACATCAAACTTGTACAGTTAACCATCCTGGGAACTATCAATTGGTGAATTTAGGATTTTAGCAAGGTTCAAGAGCACCAAATCTTTGGAAACAAGGACCAACGTGCATGAATTTCGATGGAAAAAGTGTCTAATGTTGAATCTTTGGTGGAACTAGCTGATGGCATCAGGTTATTGTCAAAAATTGCCGCCAGTTCAAAGCCCTCCTGTCATGTTTACATGACTTAATTAAGGGTACCAACAGTCAAGACAAGGCTGGGCATCAGGAGGCCCAAAAGGTCAAGCTTCAGAAACTTCCTAACCTAAAACACACCTTGGACCAACATTGGGTGCAGGCCAGATATGCCCAGGTTGGTTCAGGTGAAGTGCATAATTTACAGCCCCATGTTATGGTATTATTGTTAAAAAAGACAAATTATCTTTAAAATTACGATAGTTTGGTTTGACTGATAGGAAAACGGGGTTTTGAAACCTGTACAATTTTCAAAACTTCCAACTCCATTCAATCTTACCTTCAATTGATAACCCAAGTTTGGTCAACTACTAGCTATAGTACCCTGCCTGATGGAAGCATGCGCTTATTGGTGCGCCTGGGCTTATTATCATTTCCATGAAAAAATTGATTCCCCCAATATTGTTTAAATATGATTCTTTGATACCAACCCTCCTTGTTTTTATTTAACTAAGGTAAGCTGACCAGGGGATGGACATTATCGAATATACGTAAAACTAAGGAAATAACTGACAAACATAGAGTTAGGCACCCCAGGGTACTCAAGTTACCCCTGTTGCCAGCGGGACTTCCAGGTATGGGAGGTTGGTGCACTATTCCTAGGGGGCTTCCCCTGCTATGGAACAGGTGTGAAGGAAAGGGTCTGTGTGGAGGAACCAGAGTGGGAACCATGATTCTATGAGCGCTTTTTGCCTTGGTCTCATATATCCATAGAGCCAGGCTTGGAAGTGCTCCAGTAAGTGGACGTGGAACCTGTTGATAACCCCATGGATGGTTGGGACCGTGCCCCTGAACGCATCTAAGGCAATAGTGTGGATTGTCCACATTGCAATGGGTATTATTAGGGAATGGAGGGTAGATGGGATCGGTGACTCAATATGGAGCGCAAAGATGCTCTTTGATATCGAGAATATTTGTTCATTTTGGATCTTAAGCAGGCGTGTGACTTCCTGCCATATAGCTTTGGTTGGGGGGCATGTTTCTAGGCGGTGATGCAGGGATCCCTCCCCTCCACATACTGCACATGTTTTGTGGAGGGAGTTGGAATGGTCCGCCGTCCTATAGGTCCTTCTCAGACAGCGCCAAGCGTTTGCTCTTATCCTTGGCTGTAGGAGTGGGTGGTGAGTCATTTTCCACATTGCCTTCTGTGTGGTTAAATCATAGGGAATGTCTAACATATCTAGGTATTCTATCCTAGCTATGCTTGGGGTTGTTTGAGCATATCCCTCTGGGGGTTATTTCCTGGGTTTCTTAATTTGAATTGGGGCTGGGTCGTCCCCTTCCCTGTATATTACCCATGTTCTCTATGGTCCATCCCATACGGAGGATAGTTTGGAGTATATGTTTGAAATGAGGGGGAGGTTCCATGTGGACCCGTTGCAGTAGGGTGCTTGGCAAGGTATGAAAGTAGTCTGGGTGGACTATGTGGGTTGGTTAATTTGAGCGCCTGTGCAAAATTAGTCCTTGCTGCTCTGGACCAATGTTGTTGCGGGAGGTCTGGAGCAAGGATTTCCTTTATCTAGGTACCTAGGATGTGATTGGCGTGGCTCTCAAAATCTATTAGTCCCATGCCTCCGCTTGAGCATGGGCCAAATAGTGTTTCCATCCGTATAGGAGGGTGAGAGCCAGGCCACAGCCAGCCCTGGATAAGCGCGCGGATTGAGGTTATAAAGGTAGGTGAGAAGGCTATCGCGTAGGCCTGGTACCACAGTATTGGGAGGATGAGCGAGTTAGCAACTGTAACTCGTCCTGTTAGTCCTGGGGTTCTTCCCTTGAGGGAGGCAACGCGTTTGGATACCCGTTGTAACAGGTTGCATTCCATTGTTTCATTAGCATATCCCCCTGATTATAGCCAGATTCCAAGGTGTCGGACAGGAGTGGTGGTGGGAGGTGTTGCAAAGGGTAAAATGATTGGGTTTTTTCTTCGTGTGTTGGTATGAGGTTCTGAGGTTGTGGCCCAATTGTTTGTGTATTTGCCTAAGAGGATGATTTCTGTCTTCCTTTTGTTGAGCGATTGTGCTCACCTTGGAGTATTCCTCTAGAGTGCGTTCCAGATGTCAGGCATCTTCATTGTTTGCTATACCTACTACGCAGTCATCTGCAAAGGCCAGTATCTTGACTGTTGGTTGTCCTTGTGCAGTTATCCCCATGAGACGTGAGTCAGTTACTCGGAGGAGTGGGTCAAAGCTGAAATTGTATAGCAGTGGGCTGAGGGGATCCCCTTGTTTGAGCCCTCTGTGTGGTTTAATCTTGTTTTTAGGAATCCAGGGCCGCATACAGCCATGGTTGCAGATTCTGTTAGGAGCATCGCCCATTTTATGAATCTTGGTGGGAGATTGAAGGCATGTAGACATTCTTTTAGGTATGGCCAGCTAACACGGTCATACGCCTTTTCCTGATCCAAGAAGACCAGGGCACCAGTTGCTTTGGATTGGCAAATGTTTGCAACAGGGTGTATGTTGTTCCAGATTGAACGCCCTGGTATAAACCCAGACTGGTTGGGTGATAGGGCGTCAGATGCAATTGCGCTTAATCTAGCTGCTAAAATTTTTGTTAAAATTTTTGTGTCAGTGTTGGAGAGTGCAATTGGGCGCCAGTTGGCCAGGTCCAACTTGTAACCCTTTTTATACAAGGTTATAACGTAGGATTCATGGCCTCCTGGTAATAGGCGTGTTTCTAATAAGCTCTAGTTCATAGATGCCAATAAGAGGGGGGCAATTTATTGAAAATATTTTTTGTAAGATTCGTAGGGTATCCCATCAGGCCCTGGGCATTTCCTATGTGGTGCACCACGAATTGTCTCCCAAAGCTCCTCCCATGTAATAAGGGATATTATATTGTAATTCGGTGGTGTACTTTGTATCTCAGCAGTTTGTATAAATTCTTTAATTTTTTGTAAATCTGTTGGTGTTTTACGATATAATTTGGTGTAGTAGCAGTGTACTTCTACCTTGACCTCCTCAGGGTCAGTTGTCACAGTGCCGTTGGTCTTGTGGACCTGTGTGCACATGGGCTGGTTTCCACGGGAGTGGAATTGGCAGAAAAAGTATGTTGAACAGGTTTCGCCTTCCTTTATGAACTTACCTTTGCTCAATACTTTGATTCTGTGTTGGTGTTTGAAGATGAGGTTGTTAACTCGGGCAGAAATTTCTGCCAATTTGCGTCCCCAGTTAGGGCTATAGCCAGATCTCGGAGTATTTATTTCCAGGTGGTCTAGTTCCACCAAGGTACGCTTGATTGTGGCTGTGTCCGCGGTGTACTTGCGTGATGCAATATGTCAAGTTTTGTTGATTAAATCCTTTTGAAATTTTCCCATGTTCTGATGGGATCTGAAGTATATGGGGTTGTGAATTCTGGGTTCATAGCCTTGTTTTCAACCCAGTCAGATATCTCAGGCAATTTTATATTTTCTGGGTGAAGCTTTCTCCATTGCGAAACCTGTGTGTGGGATTGGGTTGGCGTTAACTTCAATTAACTAATTAGTGGTCAGAAAAATTGATCTTTTTTGTTTTAAATTTGGAGATTCTTGAGTGGTGGGATTGCGGGATGAGGATTTGGTCAATGTGACTCATCGATATGAGTGCTTCCTCACATATGTTGGGCCGCATCATGTGGGGAAGGAGTGGTGAATTGGGGGGAAGAGCATCCTGTAAGCCAAGAGATGCCTTCATTGTGCGAAATTCAATGTGTCCAGGTGGGTATCCCCTGGGATTAGGCCATCAATCCATATTGGGGTTATCCCAGCAGTTGAAATCGCCTAACATAATGGTATCTGGTGGGAGGGTGAGAGTAAGAATGGTTTCAAAAAATTGTTTTCTCTCAGTTGCAGTGCACGGTGCATAGACACATGCTATCAAAATTATTTCCTCTTGGCACATAATTGTTGCTACCAAGACTCGACCATGCAAGTGTGATGACGAATTTGTAATTTTAATTTTTTTGTTGTTTTGGACGATCACCCCACAATGAGACGTCCATACTGATTGTAAGTTGTGCGACCCTGGTTGACCAGGGTTCTTCTTCCCCTTGTAGACAGTGGGTTTCTTGGATGGCCAAGATGTCTACAAGGGGTTTTTGCAGGAATGCCAGCTTTTTGGATTGGGACATATGAGCCCTGGCTCCTGCGATGTTTAGCGTCCCTATCGACACTGAGGTGCCTGTGGCACCTCAGGAGCGGTTGGGAGGGCCCTCTGGCCCTATCCCACCACGGCTCATTTTGGCCATGCTCCACATCTGTACTCCAATTCTTTCACTGCCATTGTTGGTTCCTTTGATCTGACCCAATGATTCAATGGAATTGCGGTTTTTTGCATTTGCGTCAACTTTTCCTGCACAGGTCTCATGTTGATTTGATGCGGATTGTTGATTGGATTTTGCATTTTTGAGGTTCAACTTTGGTGAATTGTGCACCGCATTTTCGCCCAAATTGCGGTTGCATTGTTCCTCAATATGTGCATGACTGATGTCGCTTTGTGACTCATTCAGGTTACTGTGAAATTTTTGACCTGGGCATATTGTTCTGATTGGTTGGTTCAGTGAATATCCAAAATATCCTCCCAAATTTGTCTGGGGTTAATGACGGACTCCGCGTGTGCTGCTGCTTCATCCACTGCTCGCTTGTGGGCTTTTTGTGCTGCTTTACGTTGTTTGCTTGTAACTGGGTCCACGATGGAGTATAGTCCATCTTCACCCCAGCGGAATGGGTGGTGACCATCAGTCATTTTGGCGAAGTTTTTGTTATCTTTGTCCATTGCTTCTTCACAAAAATCATTTTCCATTAAGCCCTCTTTCACAGGGCATGCATGTTCCTTGCGGCCCAGTGAGCCACAGTGGTTGCAAATGGGTGGTGAGCGCTCCAGTGTAACTTGGAGCGTGGCTGACTGGCCCCCATCTTCAAAGTGAAATTCTGATGTGCAGGGAATTCTGGATAAGTCCTCTTCCACTTCTGGGAAGGGATTGATTACAGCAATAGCTTTGCCCGTACACAAGTCGGGCATTAAGCAAAATTGCTGTAATTTGAGTTGTTGGAATTCTCCATAGGCCACAAGACCTTTGTGGAGCTCCTCCTCAATTACCTTACGAGGAAGATTAGTGGGGAGCGAGTCAAAGGAGATGAACAAAGTTTTCACTTTGTTCCATCTGGTGCGCACGGTGCGCACTATTTTTTTGCCCTCAGGGAGGGCAATTTCCACACAGACTTTTGCTGCAGCATCAGCTTCATCGGCTGTTTCAAAACCAATATCAATCCAGCTGCAGCTCATGTTGTTGGTGGATACGTACACCGCGTGAGGGAAAAGTGAGGGCTGTGCCTCACATGTTTTCTCCCACAGGGTTGGTAACATATCCCCAAGGAAGAGTCTGATACCATGTTCCACCTTTGATAAGGGTTGGTAGAACTGAATATACATATATTGCGCGTGCTTTAAAGTGAATACCATAAACCCAGATGGTGTCTGAGTTTGCGATTTCTTTTCATATTGGGTTCCTGGTCCCCCTCCAGGGCGTTTCTTGCCCTTAGTTGCACCATTAAGTGCACCACTCGCTGCGACGCTCGCCCATGTTGTATTATTTTTATTGATAGAGTCGCCCATCTTTCCTGTGTGTGATTATCCAAATTTGCTGTTTGAATTAAATCGTAGTAACTAAAGTAATTGTCAAAAGAAAGAAAAGCACCAACATTCCTTGTTGGTTGTTGTAATGTTTATTGGATCTTGTTATTATCAGTCAATAACCCCTATAAATTTATTACTGCACAGGTTTGGTTCTTGTGAAATTCGTCTGCATTGTATAGTATTTGATAAAATCAGTTGATAATAGTATTCCAACTATTATTCATAGTTGAATGGAATTCTTAGATCTTGGCCCAACTCTTAGCCAGTATTCTCACTCAAAATACTTGAGATGTCTTGATATAATGAAAATTTCCTCATACTGTCCAACTTGATCTTCTCTGAGATTCCCTAGTGACAGTTTCACCAGTACAACACACACTCAGCAGCAATCCCCTATTGTTTCTCCTTCTTCTCTAGATCCCCACTCAGATCTTTACTTTTTCCTTAAAGAGTCTCCCAATTATTGCACACAGCAATAATATCCTTGAGAAGAATAGAACAAACAAAATCTGATAAAATTTACTACTTAAAAAATCCTAAATGAAAACTATAGAACTATATAACTCTCATCTAAACTCTGGTTTGCTTGTGTTTTTTTTATTATAAGTGAAACCAGGGTTTTATAGTGGGGATTCAGTCGTCTAACCCTTGGTTGACACCTCATTGATGAAATGGCAACTGTTGCCATTGAATCATCCATCCTTGTCTCATAAGCGATGGTCTTCCCCATCCTGGCTAGTATTCCGTCATTGGACATCCTTGAGACCTAAATGGAAAGAGTCAGAAAACGTGTCCCTAACGGTTTCCTCTCGATTCAAGCGAACTAACCATATATGGTTAGTGAACTGCTTAGGTAATGGGGCTTTACCCATTAAGGCAGGTCACAAATCAACTTATTGATTTGATAGTTGCAAGTGACATCACTCGCCTCACAACTTACTACTTACATTCCCAATCAGTTGGTGATGAAAACTGACCAATTCCAATCAGTACACCTGATAGTTAATCACTATCAGATGCCCCTATTTAGTTGGCAACTCCGCCTGACAGATCTTAAGAATTTGACCCAGACTGATTCCTGATGGACACGACCAGGCGAATCTCCCATAATCTCACAAACATATTTACTCCAAAGTTAGGGTCCACCGATTTTCAATTCACCTCACATTAGGGAATTATCCCCTAGCAAATCCTGGTAATCTAGCAGGCTGGGAATATAGGCAAAAATCTTAATATTTGTCTTTCTTCAAATAAATTTATTATTCATTTACAGTTTTTTAATTTATGGGTACTATTGCAAACCTGTGAATGGACCTCCTCAAGGAGTCTTTAACAACGTTATCTGACCTAACTTCATTAATGTATCTATAAGATCAAGTGAACAGTTGGCCCTTTTGGTTCCCTCCAAAGTGAGGCCCCCAAACTCTCCAGCACTGATCTCAGCTTGGAACTGGGCTCCCCCATGGGGCCCACCCAAGGGTTCCTATTTATCTGTTTACCACCACTCTACATCACGTTATACTCCCTTGCTTAGGGTTACTTTGGCTTTGGCGCCCTTCACGGTGCCCTTCTTACCATAATTTTGATGATGAGTTTCCTGACTTTGTGGCTATACACTGCGCACCAACTTGCTGGGAACTTGAGAGTTATAAACAATCTCTTGACACCTCCCTGAAAATATCAAAATACTCATCTGATGAATCCCGCTTGGTCAAATGGACGCCAAAGTGACCGAATACAGGAGGTTGGGTGCCCCCAAACTTGTTCCTGACCTCTTGAGACCGCCCCTACGTGGGGTGGCCTTGGGAGTTTCCTGTTGCCCATCAGATGAGATACAATTGCACTAAATATTGGAAATGTGGTAAATCCGCAATTCAGGTGTTTTATGGATGAACTGACAGTGACTTGGCCCGCCACCAATTTTTTTCAAAGTTGGTAAAAAATAAGTTCGTTTTTCCCACCTTGGTCAAAGTTTGCCAGGTTAAGTCAAATCTTTTTTTAGCATTAGTGGTGCCCAACCCAAAAGGGGGAGCCGCCACACATCCAGGATAGATCAAATCTCAAGGGCCCTAATCCTGCACTTTCCTAAGCTATTCCCCAAATCAATCGTCTATCTAAGCAGTATAACACTGAGGAAATCAATGGTCAATTCTTCTATTTTTAAATTCAATAAAAATCTTCCCTCACGTAAATTTAAGTAAATCCAAAATTTTTCTTGCCAAACCCCCATGACATTTGCAATGTGGCCCCGCGGGACTTGTACTGACTGGTCTGCTTCAGCCACATTATTGACTTTGGTCCCCCCATAGCCACTTGGGCCTATTGTTTCAAGATCTTTATGGAATTTTCCCTAATATTGCAACTACCAACACCCAGGCCCATTGGCCCTAGAACTGCAATAGCTTGTTTCTCAATGGGTTGTTTTTCACATTTGCAGCCTGTAGGCACTCCATTGTTACTTATCTCCCAGAATATTCAAATGTCATTTGAATGGCAATGTACTTGGAGTTCTGGCTCACCTTTTTGGGTTTTGCATCCTTAACTGGCAGACCAGTCTAAACTTTGTCTGCCGTTTTTTCTGACAAAATCAACCATTCATTGTTTCTGGCCATTTACGCCCTCCTTGTCAAGATGTTCTAAGAAGTGGTCACCATCTTCCATATGAACATTCAGTAGGTAGCCTGCCTTACATTGTTTGTTTGGTCAATTGCGATTTTAAGCTGCTCCCAGGTGGCTTCAGAAAAACTCCTTCATGGTCAAATTGTTCATTTTTCTCTATTTTCCCTTGGTCTGTCCTCAAAGTGGGAACTTTATGATTGGTTTTGCTGACTTGGCTTTGGTTCTGATTCAACATTAAGTAAGGATCGAGATTTGTTCCAGGCCCTGACGCCGTCCCTGTGCCCAAGTTGGTGTGCTCCAGATCACCTATCTGTAAGTTGACAGAAGTCAATACCAGAGAGTATATGATTCCACTCCTTGTTTTCCCCAATTTTGCTCTTTCAAAAGAGCCTGCTTTTCCCCCTGATTTAGTTTCAATCTCTTTAGTTTCAGCAAAAATGATTGTATCTGCCAGTAAACAGAACTCCGCCTACTTTTTATTACCAATGAAAATTAGTATTGGGGCACACCAGATGTCCTTCAAACCTTGGTCAACACTGAAAAGTGGATAGCTTCATGAGTCTGGATTTGGCCTAGAATCTTGATCTAGACTTGGACTTGTGGCCTGCAGCGATGGTCGCCTCGTCAGCCTCCCAGCCATCTTATAAAGTATGGTGTGCAGTACCCTTCTTGGTTCACCAGTTTAATTTTTTACAATCGCTTCTTGGAAATGCCTAACCTTGTGTTTCCAGTAATTTTTGGTTTAGGTTGGTGGCATTGGAAGCATGTGCAAACCATTTGGAAAATAACACGCTGTCATTTTCCAACATTCAGGTGGAGGGCGAGTTTCCCAAGTTGGATACACTTACTAAAGCTCAAGGCCGTGGATCAGTTACATCCCTCGTTTCTCCCATAGGTCTTCCACCAAATTTTCCCATAGCGTTGATGAACTACCAGAGCAATTTTGACTCAAAAAAGCTAACTGCTTTCCCCCACATACGGAAATAAATTTAAATTTTAGACAAAAGTGGAGGTGGTGAACATAAATTGCCCACTGTACCCACATACAGCGGATAAAAGGCTGCCCTCAATGCATGGTTTGATGTCATGCTAAAGAAGGGTTTATTGTTTAAGTAAACCACCACGGTTGCCTCTCCCCTTGTCTTTTCCAAGAAGGCAGATTGTTCCCTTTGTCCCCGCGTGGATTATGGGTACTCAACAATATAACAGTACATGATACTACACATTGCCATTGGAAAAGACAATTGGCTAAGCAATTTCAAAGTCATGGGTGTTTTCAAACTTAATCTGGGTAACGCTCTAATAAAATTTGGGTGAATGAAGGCCAGGAATGGCTTACTGTTATCTGGACAAGATAAGGCATACTTTAATTTTTGAGTTATGCCCTTTGGGCTGAAGAACACACCTGAAACGTTCAAGAAAAGGATTGATATTTTGCTAAGGGATCTCATATTTTCCTGCACGGTTGCATATACTGATGACATCCTAGTAATTCTCCCTCCCCAAAACAACATTCAAAGGACCAGGAGGCGGTTGTGGCAGTCCTACATAAGGCTGGTTTAATTGTCAAGCTTTCAAAATGAGAATTTTATTGGGAAGAAGTCACCTTATTGGGCAATTTTGTCTTGAAAGATGGGTATGAATCCTGCCTAGAAAACAAGATGCTATCTGCATGTGGACAACTCCAAAGACTTAGAAGCAATTGAGAAGCTTCTTGGGTACCATCATTTTCCAGAAAAATTCTCTCCAGAGCTTACACAGCTAGTTGCCCCTTTCCATCCACTCATGGGCAAAAACGTTCCCTTTTACTGAATGCCCGAGTGCCAGCAAGCATTTGGTTCAATTAAGTAGGTGTTTTTGTCGGCTCCTATCCTTAAGTATGCAGATACCACCAAACCCTATACTGTAGCATGTGATGCATCTTCTGCCATGGTAGGGGCTGTCTTTCTACAAGAGCACGATGTATTGGAACACCTGGTTGCTTATTTTTTCTGCAAATTTTCTTCCACCCAGAAATTCTGAGCCATCTATGACAAGGAGTTGACAGCCATGGCTTGGTCCTTAAATCACTGGTGGTTTCTCTTGCAGGGCGCTCAGCACGAGTTGACTGTGTGTACAGACCCCTGAGCTCTCCTCTATTTCCTCAAGCCACAGAAGTTGTCACACTGCCAGGCCCAAACCTACTGGGTCTTGTGCAGCTTTAATTTTAAATATGAGTTTGTGAAGGGATCAGTGAATGTCCTTCCCAAATTTTTAAATTGCAATACCACACTTTTCTCTGAGGGCTCAGATGAGAGAGACCTCTTTACGGTCATTCCCATCACTTAAATCCTGGCTATTGTTTCTCTCACGGTTTTGGTGGCGTATTTAGCTCCAGACGTGTCTTTGATTTTGTGGGTCTTAGTAGCACAGAAATCATGTGTGGAAGGGGTGGGACTTTTAAAGCAGTTATCCCTCCCACCCTCCAAGCATTCCATCTATTTTCTGGCTGAGGGCCTCATCCAGTTTAGGTTGCAGATGTGGGTTCCTCCCCTCCTCCAAGCCAAAGTCACTCAAGCCCATCACAATCCCCCTTAAGTCGGACACCCAGGAAAAAAAGAAAGAAATCAATCTAGTAAAACTTACCTTTAACTAGCCCTGCTTGTCAAAGGATATTTCAGCATGGATTGCTGACAGGTTGACTTGCACGCGGGACAAATTGGACTGGTCTGGTAAAAATGGTCTTCTTCACCCCTTGCACCAGGCAGAGGGGCCATGGACATCGGTGTCTGAGGACTTTATTGAGCTACCCAGCTCCAAGGGGTTCATAAAGGTCATGGTGGTTGTAGACTGCTTCACTAAATTATTGATGTTTATCGCATGCTCCTCCACTATTACTTCTGAAAAAAACCTGCCCATCTATTTGTGCGCCATTTGTTTTCATTGTTCATACTCCCAAAGTAAACTATCAGCAACTGCATGCCCAAATTTATGGTGTGATTTTGGAATAAGTTGTTGAAAATTTTGAAGATCACGCCCTGTCACTCCACTGTGTACTATTCACAATTGAATGATCAAACTGAATGAGGTCATCAGATCTTGGAGCAGTATCTGCGGTGCTACGCTGAATCAGCTCAGGATACCTAGGCGGACGACCTCCCTCTTGCCCAGTTTGAATATAATAATGGGACACATGCATCCATAGGCTTCTCCCATATGAAGTGACCTTGGGATATAATACATCATCTTCAGTTATTCAATGCCTTCTCTCACAGATACCTGCTGTAGCTAATCATGATCAGCACGGTTGTGCCAACAGTCCTTGGTTTGGGAGTACTTGACAAAGGCCATAAGTGATTATAAACAATTTGCACATTGAAAGCGGCTCCTGGTGCACAAAATAAAAGAGGTTCAAATGACATTCTTGGCACGCAGCACTTGCACATGCAGGTGCCCTCACATAAGTTTTCAAGAAAATGTTTAGGTCCCAATTTGGTGAAAAAGACTTAGGAAGTGGTGCCTTTCGTTTGAAACTGCCACCACACTGGGAGCAACATTCAGTCTTCCATGTGTCTCAGTTGTCCCCATTCAAGGGGGTGATCCCTTTGCAAACAGAGCCCATCATAATCAAGGGCGCAGAAGAAGCTGAAGTTGATGGTATCTTGGCTTCCCACAAACAAAAACAATTATTCCATTATCAAGTTGCTTGTAAAGGCTATCTTACCTACAAAAATAGCTGGTTTGGAGCTCAAGACTGTTCCAACTGCTCAGAGCTCATCGAGGCTTTCCACACTACCCATCTTGATGCTCCCCGCCTTCCTCAAAAATTACTGCGCTAATGGCAATCAAGTTGCTAAGACCTATAAGAATGTGGCCCTTGCTCAAATTTCCCATGGTGGCGCTTCCCCTTTGGGAAAAGGGAAGGATAATGTAAGTCCAGGGGAGCAATCCCTCTGCTTGGACTGGGTGGCACTCCCGTTCCCATCCAAAAAGGGTCTGAGAAGGCCAGCTGCCCCTCTTGTTTCCCAGGGCCTTCTCTCCCATGTGGTAGACAATTGGTGGGTAGCAGCTTACCCTTTGAGAACTCCTCCACCCATCCCAGTATTAACCTTAGTCAAATTGGTGCTGCAAATTAAGGAAATTTGTGTCAAGCTATAGGAGAGTCAGAATTCTCATGGGGTGAAAGGTTGGAATGAAGTCAAGGGCAATGAGCCTTTGGCATTAAGTCCCAAGAGCACCAAATCATTGAAAGCAAGGCCCAACGGGCATGTACCTTCAATGAAGTAAGCTTCTATTGTTGATTTTCAGTGGAACTCACCAATGGGATCAGGCCATTATTGAAAATTTCTGCCAGTTCAGAACCCCCCCCCCAAAAAAATATCAAAAATACATATTAATGAATCCTGCTTATTCAAACAGATGCCAAAGCAAAAGTGCAGGTGCGGGTGAATTTGGGCGCCCCAAACCCATTTTAAGCTCTTGGGAACGCCCCTATGTGGGGTGGCCTTGGGAGGTTCCCATATCCTGTCAGGAGAGACACCATTTCGCTAATTGTCAGAATTGCAGTAGTCTGTAAACAGGGCATCCATAGACAAACTGACAGTGACTTGTCCCGCCGCCTATTCTTTTTTAGTTAAATCAATGTAAGTTAATTTCCCCCCTTCGTTCAAAGTTCTCCTGGCTAGGTTAAATCTCATGGGCCCCAATCCCACGATTTCCTAAGCTATTCCAAAATCAATTGTCTATTTAAGCAGTCATAACACAACGAGGAAATTGACAGTCAATTCTCTTAATTTTAAGTTTAATAAAAATTTTCCCACACTTGAATTTATTAAACTAAGTTCAAATCTTTCTTTCCAAAACCCTGTGACTTGCAATGTGGCCCTGTGGGCCTTATACCGACTGGGTTGCCCTAACCACATTATTGACTTTGATCCTCACCATAGTCACTTAAGCCTATCATATCAAGATCTTTATGAAATTTGCCCCAATCTCACAACTCCCTACAACTAAGCCCATTGGCCCTGGGTCTGCAACAGCCTGGACTCTAATTGGGTTGTTTTTCACATTTACAGCCTGTTGACACTCTGTTGTTACTTATCTCCTAGAATATTCAAACATCATTCAAGCAGCAATGCATCTGAAATTCTGGATCGCCTTTTGGGTACTTTTTAATTCCAACTGGCAGGCCAGTCTAGACTTTATCTGTTGTTTCCCTGACAACATACCTCAGTATCCCTGATGCTCCTGTTGAACCAGGGGGTGAAGTTACTCCAATTGAACCAATCCTGGTATCCCCTGTCAGAGAAGGTTCTCTCCTGGATGCTGTCTCAATATCCCATTCTACAAATTATGAATGTTGGGACCTCATCACAAAGGTTAGAGTTGTTCATCTTTTTCTATATGGTATTCCCAAAAAGATAGTGTAATATATTTTTATTACAATGTATAGTTCCCTCTGAGCTACGCTTCTGCGCCTAAGAGAACATCACGATCCCCCTAGCATGAGTACCCTGGCGTGTAACGTACTAATGTAATCAAACAAGGGTATGATTGGAATGGGTTGACAAAGTAATTGTTGTTTGGATTGAACAATGTCTGGTCTGCGCAATGTACAAATTAGATAGGACAGGATGAAAAGGTCTCCTCCACCCTCTTCAACAAGAATCAGGACCATGGACATCTTTTCAGTGAATTTTATTGTATATCTACCAATGTCCCATGGTTATGACGCTGTTATGGTGGTTGTAGATTATTTAATCAAATATGCAATCTCTAGTCCTTGTGTGACAATTATCACATCCAGGACATGGCACGGTTTTTTGTAGCTCATGTATGTGCATTGTTTGGGATTCTCCAGAAAATACTCAGACACAAGGGACCTCAGTTTACCTCGCGGTTTTAGGAGACTTTGTGGGATATGCTAAAATAGGCTTTGCAGATACTTGGCTTATCACTCCCAGCCAGATTGCTAAATAGAAAGCACTAATTAGTTCTTGGGGCTGTATCTCCAAGGATATGTAACTGATTCTCAGGATAAATGGGTAGCGGACCTCCCTTTGGCAATCGTCATACAACTACTCCCTCCATTAATCAATGAGAGGTGTCCCCTATGTATGCTAATTTGGGATAAAACCATGCTTTCACCATTTGACCTAAAATGCGGAGTAATATCCCATCAGTTGATACCTTCATCACACATCAAGAATGTTCACCAGCAAGTCCAAAACCAGATGACTAAAACAACCAATGATGCCAAGCGGTTTTTAGATAATAAGTGACAATATGCATTTAACTATCAAGAAATGGATTTTGTAATGGTGGACAATAGTAATCTGCACCTTAAGGTTTCAGACCAGAAAAAATATCTTGCAAGAGGGTAGAACCATTTACTATTACCAATGTCCAGAACAACGGCGCTTTTCACCTAGAATTTCCCCTGTTAGCTTAACAGTTTCCTTGACTGTATCTGAGGTTTGAAATGTTTCAAAGCTTTTAAACTAGCATAGAGGTCAATGGTGATGAAAGTATTTGGGTGAAATAGAGTACTTTATTCATTTAAAATGATTTAATGTTTATAGGGAGAGTGGGGAATGATGCAAGAGAACCTCCAGGGCTCATATCATCAGGATTATACATACTTCTGGATTGACCACCTGGTTGATGCCTCATTGTTCTATGTCACCCCATGACCACAATGTTGGAGTCACACCTCTTTAGATTTAGAAAGTAGAGGAGAAATTCCATAAGGTATATCCATCAATTTTTGAGCACGTGATTCCTGATCCAATTACCCAAAGGGCACTTCAAGGTCAGGTTTTGTTTGTAAGGGATCAGAGGTAAACATACCAAGGCTCAATTTGGAAGTAGAGATCAATCACTCATCCTCTTGATTCCTGATAACGCCCCTTCAAGATCCTGTTGGAGGGGGTATATGGTTGTAGGAATCGGCCATATACTCAAATTAACATAGTCCCCTGATTGATGTCAGCAAGTAATATTTGAAGTTCACCTTATAATTGACCATAAAGGGTCTGGATTAGATTACACCAAGTTTAATCTGTCAGCCTCCAGGTCAATGGTGATAAAACAGGACCAGGTCACTTAATTGAGATATTGGTAAGGAAGGTCAACTAACCTTTATTTTGGGATGTCTCCCTTTATGTGGTGGTGAAAACGCCCTGCGTGGCGAGGGCTTGAAGCCAGACAATCTCATCAGCTAAGGCCCTCGTTGTCAATTTGGAGTTCTCAGGTATAGAGGTATCAAGTAGGTGCTTATTACTACTTTGTAGTTGATGTATGCCCATATAGTGCTTTGAAGGGGGCATTTTGATTATTTGATAATATATTATATGGTAAGCTAGCAAGGAGCTGAGTAGATACTAAGTCCAGCGTGTAGGGTTGGAGGCGGTCATCTTTCAACCTATAAAAGCATGGGTTTAATACCACGTTCCACTGAACCATTGGAAGTTAGATTATAAGGAGTGGTGGAACCTTGGCTAGTCCCAAAAAGCGGAATTACTTGAACTACCTGTGAGGTGAAGTTTAGCCCATTGTCTGAAAATAGTTTCTGTGGGCATCTGTGCTGATTGGAAACAGATCAGATAAGGAATAGGGCTTGACTTTTGTGGTGGCACAGGGGACATTGTTGCTTTGACCATTTGGTCATAGGTCCACAGCTAATAGGATATTTATAATCTTGTGACCCAGTGGTCAAAGGAACATTACATCAATGCTGACAACATTGAATGAACTTGACAGAGCCAGAACTGATTGTAGGCACTGAGACTAGCCTGATCTTGGGTTTGACAAGTCAAACAGCCCTCTAGATCTTACTGGATGATCTCAACCATCTGATCCCATTATCATCAATTCTTTAGCCATTCATAAGTCTTGTTTTACCGCCCTGCTTCACATGGTCATGTGTCCTTTAATAATAACATAAGTTTGGGAAGAAGGACGGATATAAGGGAGACACTTCTTGTTGATTTTTTTTAGTACTAGATGGTTTTCTTGTTGATTTTCTTATACAGCATTCCCTATTGGATTTGAGTTTTCTTAGTCATTTTGTAACTCAGTTTGACTAGATATTTCAATTTAACATCTCTCAGGCTAGAAATTAAATTGTACAGTAAGTCTTCTATGCGGTCAATGTGGCCAGTAACAAAATCCCAAAGACCGTCAGCATTCTTATGAATCAATCCTGTGTGATGGACAATAGTAAAATCGTAGCTCTATAGTCTTAATGCCCATCTTGATAATCAGCCATCCAGGTCCTTCATCTGCTGCAACCATTGGAGTGAGGAACGGTCAGTGATGACGGAGAAATGGGTGCTGTTAGTAGGGCCAGAAAGGCTTGATTACCAATAAAACAGACAGGACTTGCATTTGGTAATGCTATAATTTCGTTCAGCCTTGCTTAGGGTTTTACTAAAATAAGCCACTGGATGATCCACCTGATCTTATCATTCTAAGCTGGGATGGCCCTTTCTGCGACGTTGCTATATTAAGTGAATAGAAAAAATGGCTGGTAACTTCATATGATATTAAATAGGATCAGTACAAGGAGCAGTCTCTAACACATTTAAATTTTATACCTGTCCAGACCGCCACTTGTCAGGTACATTCTTTTTTAAAAAGTAGATCAAAGGCCCAGCTAAGTTGGCAAACTGAGGGATGTACTGATGATAATAACCCACCATGCCAAGTAATACTTGTATATTTTTAAGGATCTAAGGGCGTTACATCTTAATGGCAGCGGCTCTATCTGGTATAGGTCAAATTCCATGTTTTGAGACCTTGTATCTATAAACCAATTTCAGACTAAAAGAAATAGCGCTTTGAAGGCTCAAATCTTTTTATTGAGGCCTTTATAAGATGATTAATTCTTCTCAGAGATGTTCCATATGGCTGTTAAGGTTTTTGAGAAGACAGTGATATCATAAAGGTACACAAAACACAGGGTAACTTTAATTTCTCTAGGATCTTTCCAATTGAAAGTTGAAAGGTGGTGTGCGCATCAAAAGGCCCTGGGGCATCCTCATTGACTCGAATAAACCCTTCTTGGCTATGAGCATGCATCTGGATAGATCTTAGGGTGCTAGCTCTACTTTCCAGTATCTGATAGCGAGAACCCTGGCAGAAATAATATTGTAACATGGCAAGCAAGTGGATAGAGTCATCAATTTATGGCAAAGGGTAACTGTCTTTCTTAGTTATGGAGTTAAGTCTTTGATAGTCCATCACTACACAATGACTGCCATCCTTCTTCTGAACAAAAGGAGAGGAAAGGCTAAGGGCTATGTGAAGGCACCTATAGCATGGATTTAAGTAGCTACGTTGAGCTCAACAGCCATCAGAGCCTCTAAAATTTTCCTCTTTCAGTAGGGATGAGATTGAATGATTGAGCATACCTAGTCTCAATGTGGTGTAAAACGCCATTCATTTTCCCAGAATTGTAGATAGAGGTTGAAAAGAAGTCAGAGTATTCGACCATCTAGTACAAAAAAAAGAAGTCAGAGTATTCTTCCAGTGATTTCTTTGTTTGTCTCTGTTGCTCAAAGTTGAGATCCTGCTTAATAGAGGTGTTGACCAGAGCTATTGATGAGGTGTTTTTTACCCAAAAATTCTTAGATTCCCAAAGCTACTCAAATCATCATTACTTTCACAGGAAAGAGGCAAACATAAATAGCTGGATTATTAGGACAGCTTTCTTAGATTTGTCAGTGAGGTTGGCCAGCAGAACCGATATGGATCCAGTATAGGCAAGATCTTAAGTTTCTGGAAAGGTCAAAATTTTCTTAAGGGTTGGGTTATCTGTGACTCATATTCTAGCAAATGTCCCAAGGGAATATTGATATGTACTCAAGTATTGATGATGACCTAAGGCTTTAGCTGTATTATAGTCGTCTTAGGCAAGTAAATAGGCGTTCCCTCTTGGTGTATCTAACAGAGAATTAAAAATTGTACTTGAGAACCCCTTGCATGATATTTGAGCCTGTCAATCTGCCCTTTGCTTTCTAATAAGAGAGCCCAAGTTTTAACCTCCATAGTGGTGTCCCAGGAGGTTTCAAAATCCTATGGATCCTTGTGTCTTAAAAATGATAAGAATACTTCATCATAGTCAAAAGACGGTGGAATAGGCATGGAGAAACTGGGTTCCAAGGAGAAGGTCATAACTTGGGTTGGCTAAGGAAACAGATGAGGTAGGACAAAAAGCTTGCCAAAGCAAATGTGCTGCGAGGAAAAGGCCCAAATGGACAAGTAATTGGGGTCCAGTTATGCCATATTCTATGTAGTGAGGTAATTCAGGAGCTACGTTAATATGCTTCATAAATTTATATGAAATAATTTTCATGGGGAACCACTGTCAACTATGACGTGGACAGGGATTGTATGAACTCAATCAGTGATGCGTGCAACTAAACTCCTAAACTGAGGAGGAAGATTGAGAAACATAGGGGATTTATCAAAAGAGGATTAAGCAGTATCAGGTTCTCTATTACTATTGGGCATCAAATTTTCTTCTTCAGGTATGGCAACATTAGACTCACTAGAGGTCACTAAACATGCTTGAGGCGGTACAGGGCTGTCAGCATGAAGTGCCTTGTCCTTTATGCTGATTGCCATTTTACCGCATCTTTAGTGAGTCATTTCTGACAAGTATTGACACTATGATGGAATCCATTGCAGTAGGAGCATTGAGGTCTGGGATTCTTCTGGTTCTTGACAACGTGAACCTGATGACAGCTTGTCAAGATGGACATGGAGGACTTGTGATGCAAGGTAGACGCAGGAATTTAATTAAGAGCTTCTTTAATTATCATATACAGATAAAACTTCTTTTCAAAGCAATCATGTACAACTAGATCTCAGAATAAGATTTCAGCAAAGAGATTACTTTGGTCATGGCATTATCCAATGTTATATGGTTAGTGGTAACCTTGGGCTGTGATTGGTCATAGAATTGGTTGGCAAACTCATCAGGACTTTCTCTTTTGTTCAGGAATATGACCATGAAAGACAGCTTATGATTGTTCAAGGTTAATTTCTTCTTAACTCCTCTATTAGAGCCATATGGATTTGTTCCCAAGTACGACATTCCTTTGAATGGGGAGTCATAACTTCATGGGAATTACTATTCAGGAAGGAGTGAATGTGTTTCACCTTCTGATAGTCAGTGGCTCCTCCATTGAGCTTTCATAAGCATACATGAAGGAGGAAATACTTTCCTGTCCCAGGGTAAATTTCTCCTTGATCTAGACTTAGTAGTTATCACAAAATGAGTGGAAAGAATCTTGACAACAGGAACTAGTGCAGACTCAGAGATTTCAGTTTCCATAAAGTCGTGAGGGGCATGTGATACATCTGTCATTAACCTTCCTGATTATCCTCCCTCTCATCCCAAATTTTGGTTTAGAGAGGCAACTGAGTCTTTTAAGGGCAACTTACTTCTTCAGAGATTAAATTTTAGCATGCTAAAGGAGCAGCTGATTCTCAAAGTTACTCAAAGAATCCTGAGCTAGATACAGGTTTGTTCAAGCTGGGTGTTGCAGTTTTGGTAAGCTTGCAAGTGTTCTGAAGTTATCCATCTCATCTGATAAGGCATTAATTAAAATTCTGGGATTTAGAGGGCTCCATTTACTCGGAGCTTCCATCCTTGAGCCACATTTAATATTTAATCCTGTAAAGCAGCGAGTACTTTTATAACGTCTTAGTTTCCAGAAGTCATCAGGATCGTGAGAGTAGGAACTAAGGTACTGGAATGTCCTTGAGTTCATGGGGACCTTCAGGGCCTTCCACATCTGTTGATTCCTTGGGCCTTTCAGGCCCTTCACTCCTGAAGGCGACACCATGTGAGTCTAACTCCTGGTAATGCTGCTGGAGTGTCTTACAAGTTATTCAATCTGATCTAGAATTGGATCCATGTGACTTGAGGAGTTGTACATTTTGAGAAAGCTGGTCATCAGGTTAACACAAGATTTTTTTATATAACCTAGCACATTAAATAAGAGCCCTATTAATTAGCCAACAGTCATTGATAATGGCTTCTTGATTGGTGTGATTGAAGGAGGAGGCAGCATTATAAAAATTGACACTATAAGAGTGTAGGGTTTGAGTAATCCTAGTTGTCATTATACCTCATGGTGATGCAAAACAACTACTTTTAGGATGTGGTGGATGGCTGAATAGATGAAACATTGTAGATAGTGTTCATTACCCAAAGTCAAGTCTCCCAGGGAAAGTAGGGCTGAGGTAAATAAATCTCACATTGTGGAAAATGCAGAGGAGGCTCAGGAATGACTAGATGGCCTCCCACAGAGTAGATGTTGTTCAACAGTTGTTAATTAATCTAATTAAGGCTCTCACATATGAGTTGATACTGATTGTGGTCAAAATATGGTAGTGTTAATTAAAAAATAGCCTAAAATTATAGGATTTTAGGCTGTAGAGAACTTACTTTGTAATGGTAGGTTAATTCATTGAGTTACGCTTCTCAATTAATTGGTAGGTTTACCTTCTTAATTGCTATTATTATCAAATTTTTGTAGTAGACGTTTTTACTTAGACAGCTTGGAACCCCCTGTAGTGAGAGCCATTAATGTCGGCTTAACAGTTCTCTTGACTAATCCAAGGCTCAAATAGGCTTAAAGCTGTAAAACTAGCAGAGAAGGCAACAGAGATAAGAAGTTGGGGTGAAATAGACTGCTTTAAATCAATTAAAAGGATTAATATTCATAAGGAGAGTGGGTAAAAGATGCTGAAAGAACCTCCATGGCCCTATATGGTCAGGATCTTTCACATGCTTCTGGATTGACTGCCTGGTTGACAATCTTATTGTTCTACATCAGTTCTGTGATTGCAATGTTAAAGTTGCGACTCTCAAGATTTGGGAAGTGGATATACAATTCTAGAAGGCATCCTCAGAAATTCTTGTGCGCGGGATGTTTCCTGACCCAATTATTCATTGGTGCCTTCAAGGGCAGGTTATAATTGTATGAGTTCAAGAGTCCACTTATTGATGCTCAATTCAGGAGTAGGGTCTCAACTTGATCAGCCTCTAAAACCCTGAAAGCCCCCTCATTGGAAAATCCATGGCTTGTTTAACACTTTTTTCACTTTCTCCTTAAAATGACAAAAAAGTTGTCAGGGTTGAGTCCATCATGGTAGAGGGAGACCCAAATTCGAGTTAGAAAAGATTTTGGATGAAAGGCGGGTTGAATGCCAAGTGCACTAATTGGTGCTATGGAAGAAGTACCCAGCATATGAGAACAGATGGGTCCCATCCAAGAACTATACAAACTGTAAGGACCTACTGGAGGAAAATCCACAAGGAAATTAAATACCCCTACTACTGACTCAATTAAGACCGCCACCCTAGCGGCCATGAAACTTCTCACCCCTCACAAGAACAATGCCCTCACAAAAGCCCATGAAGGGGCTTAAGCCCTGCCTGTCAAGGAAAGGGTAATGTAAAGCATCAGGTTTCAGCCATTAAGCTGGACAAGAGTTTTCATACCTTCAGAAACTAAAAGGGTTCAAACCCTATAGCTCTGACCCTCACTCAGATCTCCAACTTAGGTCCTACCTTGGATGAGGGATGGGTAGCCACTGTACATCCGTGCTTACCAAATGCCTTTCCTTATCCACCCCTCAGCTCAAACCCATCTAAGTCTAAAAATCTGCTGATTATTATCAAAGTAAGATTAAAAAATTTTGTGTAGATTATAAAAATCTCAGGAACCTCTATGACCAAGTCCCCATGCCTCTCCTCCAGCAGGCGGTACAATCAGGAGCCACTATGAACGGGAAAAATTCACTTACTAGGTCAAATTCAGGCAAGAAGTCAAAAAGAAAAGGCCAAAATGTGATCAAACATGTCACTCCATTCCATAATCAAAAAAATAAATTGGACACCTGAAATTAGGGAAACCCTACATGATGATAGTTTTGTTTGTCGCTTATATTATCAAGGGGAAATTGTTATTCAAAATTATCAATTAACAGATGTGATTTTGGAATCATTCCCTAAAGCATAGCTAAGCTTAGCTGATTTCTCCCACCACAACTCAAGACCCAGCACCCTGCTAATGGTAGGATGTTGGGTTATTCCTTTACTTAGTTTAACTTTTTGCTAATTAAAATTATTTATATAAAAAATTCCTTCTTTATTTATTTTTATATCTTAAACAATAAATGATGACCATATCCCCAAAATCCACCATTTTCCAGCTCCTCTCTGTGCATGTCTCCTTGCGCCCACTTAAATTTAAGGGTACCTTGAGTACTGTGGCTGCTCCTATGAGTTTTAGAGCACCAAGAAGCAAACCAGGTCTTCCTTTAGCATGCTGGGTCCCCAACAATACTAATCTGGCGTATGTTTGGTATAGAACAAGTTAAAAAACTATACTGGCTAGATAAAACAATGTATTATCTCTTCCTTCTTATTATTTTATCATTTTTTCCTTTAAAAAGATTAAATAAAGATATGGAGGTTAAGAATGAAAGGAAGATGGAGTTGTTGTTTAGCAGGATGAAAACTGTTATAAGTCTGTTGCAGGTTTAGGTTGTAACACGTTTATAACCCTTACTGGATAGGATAGACATTATTTTCTTCCCTACTTTTTTATAAGACAACTATTTCCTCTCCTTTTTATTATATCTTTTAAAATGATTGAATAAAAAGTAAACAATAAAAAAAGGATATAGGGTGGTTGCCTAGTGAAGTGGTTCCTGCTACAACAAAATTTTGTATATAAGAAATGGGTTTACTAAGCAACCTATGGACATTTTGTTTATTATGGTAAATATTTTGCTGAGTTATATGTTTGTTTTGCTAATTTGTTAGGTTCATTGGTTTTGGATGCGTGGTTGGTGGTTATCTCTTTTATATAGTATAAAATAATCACTAAATATCAATTAATAAACTTTAAAAATATAGCATAGCATAGGTATCAGGATGCCAGTACATTTATATAACATGCTAGGTGTGTCAATCATATATAAAAAACAAGGCAGGCCAACCTTAAAAAAGCATACCATGAAAGTTTTTTACTAGATAATACTGGGTCTAACCTGTTTTTAGCAAAATCACATCAGAGTTGTATCAAGAATCACCCCACTAGGTTAACCACCCCATGTCAGTAATATATATAATGAAATACATATCAAGATTTTTCAATCTACTTAGAGATATACATAATATATGTTGGCTTGGTGTCTTTCAGTCATTAGCATAAAATATAATCTGATTGTCCTAAAGATTCTATATTTAAAGATGTCAAGTAAACATGCAATCTTATATTTATATCAAATGACACGTCATTGCTGATTGTTTGACTTTGAAATCAATCATAACTTTAGTGAATTATATCAAATCAACAAAATTATCTTGGATGAAACCAATGAACTTGATTTTATAATTTGTTACAGTGGGTAGTGTTTCAGTAATCAAAACATCAACCAACTTGCTAAAATTATTTAACCTTTTTAAAATAAATAAAATAATAAATACCTGGGCAAAACCATTGAACTAAACTATTATTTCTAATACTGTGGGTAGGATTTGAATCAACAAACACCAAACTTTTTCTAAAATCATTAACTTATAAAATCAATTAAATAATGTCAACCGTTTGGGAAAAACCATTAAAACTAAGTTCAAAATATAAAGTGGTGGGTAGTATCTTAGTCATAAAAATTTCAACCACCTATTTAAAATCATTCAACCTATAAATTAACAAAATAATGCCACCGTCTAGTTAAAACCATTGAACCTAAATTCCATATTATAATGTGGTGTGTAGTTTCTCAGCCATTAAAACAACAACTGCATAGCTTAAAGTTAATTAACTTATCAAATCAAATAAATATATTATCGCTTTGGGAAAAACATTGAAACTGAATACTATATATATTTTATTATATAACATATTATTTAAACCATAATGGGCTAGTGTTTTTCCATCATTATAATAATTCAATGATGTAAAAGGCTAGCATCATGTCTGTTATCATATATTAATGATTTATTAAAACTCTTACTTTTTTATAAGCTTATGCACTATTTCATTTGGTTTGATTGAATCAACAATTTTTGTTTAATTGAGATAGTAAAACTATGGGACCAACTATAACAAAGACCTAATAAAAGGAATAAAAAATTACACAAACAGGAGCCCTTAATCCCCAAGACAGTATTCTATCAAACACTGTCCCTGTAATCAGTGGTAGGAAATAGAGGACATGTTGGCAAGGCCTGAGAGTCTCAGTGTCACATCCTGATATTATATGAATGGGAATAGAAGGCAATCTACAGGAACAAGGTAGTCCTATAGGATTGGATCTGGCAGCGCCATTTAAGGGGCATGACTACAAAAAACCAATACTAGAAATTGTGAGTGAGATGACAGTGGAAACGCGCCAGTGATTTGGTCTTGGTGAGGAAGCTTTGTTGATAGCTGTCAAAATGACAGTATGGATTGACCACAAAGGTTTGGCTGCTATCAGGGCTGTTGTGGAAGGTACCAAAAGTTCACTGTATAATAATTCCTCGCCCTCCGGAAGGAACTCCATCGGTATACCAGCACCAATGTATCTAAAATTACAATAAAAAAAACTTTAGTAAAGGAAATGAACCCCATTTTATAGATGACAATGGCCCAAGAAATTTACCAGCCAGTTAAAATGATGTCATATGCAATAATTTGATACCTGCCAACCAAAGATGATTCAAATATGAAGATCATGATAATGCAGCTACTGATAACTATATAAAGTGACCCCCTTTTATACCTTCAGGGGTGCAAAATAAATTTTCAAAGAACCAATAAAAAAAGTCCAAACTAAATTTATTATGACAGCAATTGAACCTTTCAACTAAAATTACTCAAAAAGGTAATTAACCAATATAAAGAGACAAACAAAACCCTGAAGAAAGGCTTTCAGAGCCGTACCATTATCTTAATCTCAACATGAGCAGCATTTACCAAATCATGTAATGAAGAAATATGTAGAAGATGTATTTCTGTTCCAGACCCAGAAGTGAGCATTGAGCAAGGGGCCACCAAACAGCCAGGTTCAGGGATGTGTAATGTGAGAAGGAGCTTGCAAATTATAGCATTTAACAAGATGGATACCACTACCAAGGCAGAAATCAATACTAGACTTACAAGGGGTTTGTGAAGTCCCAACAATATTTTCAGATTATAATCCCAATTATTATTATTTTACATCTATTTCATATCTTGAAACATATATCAGAAGTATAAAAATACTTTTATTTTTTAATAAAGATTCTTTAACCATAGAATCTTGCGTTTATCTTGTTTTTCACCTATAATGGGCTTAAGTGAAGAGATCGCCAGTAACCGTCTGTGATATAAATAAGAAAACATCTATTTAAGAGAATACCTTGTGATGCTGAGAATTCCAAAGAAGAGGTTGGTTAAGGTTCCGTTTAGACTTGTGTTAAGCCAATTTACTGAAGGTATGTTTAAGAGTGTCAACAAGATTACTACCAGCAGGACAATGAACAGTTCCAATGAGACATTGATGCTACGTAAGGTAGCATCAGAAGAAGATCCACTCAATGAAGATGATCATGCTTCACTTAAGGTTACCTGGTGTCTATCTGTGTGGAACAGAACCCGGAGAAAGTTGGCTAACCAAATTAGCAGGCAAAGGCTAATGAGTTAACTGTGTTGCTCAATACATGGGTGACACCATTGGACCAGAGTGAAGGAAGTGATATTCCTCAATGACAATTAGACTTGAAGAAATAGAGGCCTGTAAGATAAAGATTTATCTGACTTCCTGGAAAGAGGGGATATTACAGTCCATTCAAAACTCCAAACATTGGGACTAAAAGTAGAAGATTTACAAAACAACTTATGAGTGTCAAGGAGAATACTAGAAGAGCCCACATTGCCGCCATTCCAATTGTAAGTGGAACTTTATCTGTTAATAAAGATAAACCCACCATTTGGATGAAGACATATTGTTATATCTTAAGAACTAAAATGTAATTAACATCAACACCTTGAATGAACAAAAAGATTGTTTGGACTAGCACGATTCCATGCTGAACAATTATGAAAAGAATCTGGATGAGTTGAAAGCTCAACTGAGCATTGTACCACATCCAGACCCTACCTTATTCTGAGCAGCTAATGGTTAAAGAACCGATCTTAAGCTACTCAACGGACCGCTGTACCAACGTGCATGATGGTCGCCAAACCTACTGAAGAGGATCCAAACTTCAAGACTTACTACAAAACCATGTACACAACTGGTGATGGTACCAAAGCAGGTTACCTGAAGATTTATGAAAACAATATGGATGATGCAAGTGAAATCCTGAAGGCTTGTCAAATGCAAAGCTGCATGCGTTACAAGGCCAGAGATTATCAGAGCAAAAATACATCCTGTCTTAATCTGTACTGAAGTAGAGCATTGTCCTGTCAGAGACATTAAGTTTTCAAGGCGTCCAGTGCGTGAAGTAAGGATTACTGCTCTTTAGATGGGAAAGAATGAGTCAGTCTTTAACTATGCACTCATTACTATCTAAAGTCTTAACATTCATGGACAACAGAAACTATTGATCTAGCAACTTCAGAAATGGTGCTACTCATTTCCATAGAGGCATCACACTTTGAAGCTGCACATGACCTTAGCCAGCAAAGCCGCGATGTAACAGAATGCATAAAAAAGCCTTCCTCAATGTCTAAGGAGCTTTTATAATGAAATACAAGGTATCCTTAAATCTTATTGAATGCTAAACAAGCCTGTTTACGTCACTCATGAAAAGAGCAAGAAACATAGAGATAAGACTCTTAAACTAGTAGAAAACAGTCTCAGAGAATTTAACTGTAACAAGTGCCATAAACATGTACACTTTTGGTGCTCTTGTTTAATGAAAGCCCTTGAGAAGAAGGATGTATCCCTACCAAAGATGTCACTAAGACATTAAACTGGGTGGATCTACACACTTAAGGGGAAGATGATCATCAAGATGAGGATTTAGTCAAACAGGATACCACGTGCTAAGAGCGCCTATTGTGGTGGTTGTACCTGCTTTACTATGAGTAAATGGAATTGACAGAGTTAGATCAAATGATACCTATTTGGAACAGGCTACTCATCCTAATATAATCATCAATAATATTAAAGAAGAACATCTTGTGATATATACCTTCAAGGAAAGAAATGGATAACGAGGATACCACTAAGACACATCAAAGAGAGAAGCTTTAAAAACAGTTTTAATAGTCAGCCACTGATATTTTGATGACTGGAAACCATTTGTAAAGAGAGTTCTAAAAGCGAAGTGATGATACTGAGGGTTCACATCTTGGCTGTACTTTATACTATAATACCTGTTAATATCATATTGACCAAGATGATGAAGAAACTTGAGCTTATGCTAGACATAGACTACAGTGTCAAGTACCGGACAGCTGATTCAGATGGCACGCGCGCTTTTTTTAGATTTTTTAGGAGTTGCCATTACATTTTTAGTGCATTTTTCTAATGTCTCCCAATGTGGTTCTGCATGACAAGTACTACGACTTTTTAATTGGTACCTAGCTTATACTCAAGTTTAGTAATAAGATTGACTTCACCAGTACTGTGAGCATACTCATCTACCAAGCGACATGTGTGTTCAAGGATGAAGATGCCAAGTTGCACAAGTAGAGGAAATTCTTGGTGGAAATTATCAGTCAATCTCCCCACTACACTGACCCCTTAAGGAAAAGGGCGGTAAAATACTACCTGCTACCGTTAGCATATATGAAGGCCTACTATCAAGCACCAGTAGGCTAAGGAGAACAGACCTGGTGAACAGAAATTGATGTTACACTAGATTAGTGTGAAGATACCGCAAACTTAATACTCAAATTTACAGGCGTGATGGGATTAAAGAACAGGAACAAGAATAATAATTGGTTCTTTGATATCAAATTCACAAGCGAACTGCCTGTAATAATGGGGAACATAACTACCCAGCCTATTCATATAGAGATGGGACAAGTTGTCACCTTAGTCAGATTGTCAAGCTGTGACGCCATCAAATCCATACACACTGTTGGAGTTTTTAAAATGGGATAAGAGTATGTGACCAACAAGTTGCTAGGGAATTGGACGAGCTCCTGGATGAGTTCATTGTAATATCTAACTTGGACCAAACAAATATGGATTTTGCAAATGAGAAGTTCATAGGATGGACACTGTATCCGCCATCCCATTAAAATCAATACTGTACTGCCATTCAAAAACTGAAGGTAGAGTTATCACCCAGGAGTTGAATAAGCTCTTTAAGGCGGATCAATCAGACCTTCAAAGTGCCTATGGGCTTCTCCACTGCTACTGGTATTCAAAAAGGATAGAAAACACCATGTGGAAATGGAATAACACTGTTTGAACAAAGTCAACAAAAAATGGTTGACCCGCTTCCTTAAAATAGATGATGCCTTAAAATCGCTTAGGAGAATCAAAGTACTTCTCAGCTATGGATTGGGCCAGTGACTACTGGAAGATGGTGCTCACGCATGAGGATCAAGAGAAGTGCGCCCTGATCAGCAGTCATGGATTATTTGAACCATGGGGATGCCACAAGGGCTGTACCACGCACCTGACACTTTTCAAAGATAGATGGGACAGGGTGATGGATATCTAAAGATATTCAGTGTGCCCATCTACATGGAAGATATAACAGTATATAAATGCAAATCAAACAGCACCTTCAACACTCACGATTTGTGTTTAGCCAACCATGAGAGTCTAAATGAAGCTTAAACAAAGCAATTGTACCTTTTCAAGAGATAGCTGGAGTTCCTAGGATATGGGATCAGCCTGAAAGGAATTAAGCCTAAGGAAGGAAAGATTAAAGCCATATTAGCTATGGAACAGTCTATAATTATGCAAGACATCCAGATATTCCTGGGGTGGTGTGTATTATCAACTGTTCATACCCATTCCCAGACTTGGCTGAACCGCTTATCTATCTGTTAATCAAGGAAACCAATTTTGAATGGGCCTGGAGCATTAGAAGGACTTTATAGATTGAAGCTAGATTGGTAGAGGCACCAATCTAATATACTCATATTTCAACAAGACAGGTTTACTTTAGACTGATGCTAGTAACTTTTGTCTAGGAGTGATAATCACCTAATTGGATGAAAAAGAGATATACCACCCTGTTAAGTACTTCTCCAAGGCCTTTACAAAAAGCTGAGATGAACCACACTTTTATGGAAAGAGACTGCCTAGTAGTAATATGAGCAGTGAAGCGCTTTTTTACTACTTATATGATGTACATATAAAGTCATGACAGAACATGCATCACACCGTTGGCTGAGAAACTTTAAGGTTCCAGACGGACGTCTTGCCCAATGGAAAGTACAGCTACAAGGGTATGGTTATGAGATCATTCACAGAGCGAGTAACAAGCATCTCAACACCAATGGCCTGTTGTAATTAACGCTTTTCTACTCTCAAGCACATGAGAGCGATCGCATTTATGACATGATGAAAAACCAGAAGTAGAATGGCAGGAGGGGACTGAAGAAGTGAAGACTGTCCTAGGAAGATTTTTTAAAGATACCCAGCGTATAGATAGTAACCTTTAGAAGAAGGGAATTAAGAAGTCGTACTCTTAAATATGACCTAATGATTGAATGAAACTTTTGATGGAAGAACACATGATGTTGATCATTAAAATTACATAAGACATTGTTATACCTAAAAAACTGGTTCTATTGGGAGTCAATGTCAGACGCCTTACATAAATCTCTAAAACTTTGTGTACCCCGCGGATGCTTCAGATTCATGGAGAAGTGCTTTGAGTTCCAACTAAAGTTGCAAACAGCTCCTTTCCACAACATATCCATTTAAGAGATAGGACCGTTGCCTGCCGCCTAAAGTGGATTCAAGTTTATCCTTGTGACTATTGACCAAATCACCAAATGGGTCAAAGCATCAGCAGTCAAGGCATACATCACAAGGTCAACGGCCAGATTCCTGTATAATCAAGTGATAGCAAAGCACGGGTGCACTCAGATTCTGCTATCTGATAATGGGAAGAACTTTTAATGATGTCATGAGAAAACTTATCTAGCAATAGTGAGACAATCTACCGCCTCAAAAACACCATTCTCCAATGGAAGCACTAAATGAGTGAATGGAACCTTAGGAAGAATATTAAAGAAGATGACACTGATTATAAGTCAAAATGGGATTAAACGCTGCCATCCTCGCTGCTAGCATACTGATTTACCTATAATTGGATGATTTTCATGTCTCTGTTCAAGGACCTGTATGTGCGAGAAGCAGTACTTTCAATATTTGTCCAACAATCATTGCCTCGAAATTGTCAAAAGAGTGTCTTTAATTCTCTTGTTCTTTGAGAAGTGGTGGGGAATTCCCAACCACACAACCTGGGAAAAACCTTCCAGAAAGAGGGAGAACAGAGCACCGTGAAATGTGTTGATACCCAAGAGCACCAGGAAGAGGGTATACAAAACGATATTAACACCCAAATAGGCTAAAACACAAGAACCTGGTTGGACCCCAATGAGGAGTCCATATCTGGTTAAGATTCACATCAAGGCTCTTTGGCCCTCGATGTGCAGTGGTCCAAGTTCCACCTAATGGGGGACGGGATCAAACAATAGTTTGTAAGGATATAATGGATTTACGTTTTTGAGTCCTCCTCCAGGAGGTCAGAAAAGAGGTCCAACAAAATACTTGGTATAATAAAAATGAGCGGGGCTTATTATAAACAAGTTGACCACCAAAGAAGGTTGTTCTCAAAAATCATTATTATACAATTGGGAGAAGCATATACATTGGGTGAGGCTCTGCACCCAATCTAACCAATAAATACAACTTCTCATATATCATCATACTGTAGCTCATGTAAGCTTGAAAATTAGTAATTGACTGAAGTTGATTTTTGCCAAATTTTGCAAATAATAGACTGAATGGGACTCAAAGCTCCAATCTATGACTAAATGTAACGACCTATAATAAATTTCCATATAGCTGGTGCATTTTAAAACTGTGGATGTAACGCTCATCATACCATCAAACGCACATCCAGAACCTAATTGAATTTTCTTTCCCTTACCCAGCGTTGCCCATGGTGTTCTTCAGGTCAGGTTGTCCTTCCATCTCGGAACTATTAACCCATCCTACTCAGGATTGTTGTGAACAATTTATCCCCATAATCATGTCATTCAGCCATGACAGGATTGCAATAACCTCCCACCTGAGAGTTATAGGAAGGAGTTAGCCAAAGAGAGATTATTATTCAGCTTGAAGCATTCAAAAAAATTGAAGCCACTATCCTCAAGAATTAACATGAGAGTCATAGATGGATTAACTTACCAGTTTTTCAATTTAAAAAAAAGAACACTCTATTATGTACAGGAGTTCCATCCTGAGAAGTTACGATCTGTCTGGACTAGCCCTGCAACAACCCTGGCCCAAAGAGGAGCCAAGCAACTAATCAGAGATTATGAGACCAATATTGTTTACCAGAGTATAGGCTCATCACCTTACTTTCTTCCCACGGTAACATCTTAGAGAGGAGAAATGTCATGGAAGATACCATGATTATAATGGAGAATCATTATTTGCCCTCTGGAAGGAACCAAGCAAGATTAACAACATAAACAGATTAAAAATTCGAGAATAAAATGCAAATAAGGGAAATGGTCCCCTTTCATAGTTACAACGGCCAATGAAATATACCAGCCAATCAGGATAATGCCTTATACAGTAATTTAGTACCTTCAGACCAAAGAAGTTTCCAATATGAAGACAACAAAGATGGTATTGATGACTATGAAACTAACCCTTTTTTATACCTTTGGCAAATATATATGAACAAATGATTATGGAAAGAGGAATGAACCAAATTGTCATGACAAAAACAATAGAACATGTCAACTAAAATTTATCCAAAATGGAAAACTAATATTGAGAGAAAACTGAAACCATGAAGCAAGGTTATTGGAGCTGTGCCATTGTCTGAATCTTGAAACAAGCAGCGTACTACCAAGGCAGTTAATTAATAGTTATTCAGGAGAGTTATTACCACCTCAGACCCAGAAGTGGGTATTGAGCAAGGGGCCACCAAACATCCTGTTGCAGGAATGTGCAATGTGATAAGGAAATTGCGGATTGGAGCAATTAACAAAATAGTGCCGCTAGAAAGTCTAAAATCAAGAAGAGACTTACAAGGTTTTGTGAAGATCCTACAATATTGTCAAATTAGACTCACAAATATTATGATTTTACATTTATTTCTTAATTAAAATTTATATCAGAAAAATATAAATACTTTGATTTCACCTTTATGAAATATCTTCAACCACAGAGTCTTATGTATATCCTGTTTTCCATTTATATTGACTAAGTAAAGATGAAAAGAACCAGTCTGGGATCTAAAGAAGAAGACACTCATTTAGGAGATCACCTTGGGTTTCTGAGAGCGCCTATAAATAGGTTTGACAAAGGTTCCGTTAAATCTTCAGAAAACTAACGTATTAAAGCTATGTTTAAGAATGTCATCAAGGATACCACCAGTAGGGCAATGGATCTTTGCAACGAGCAATTGGTGATAGAGTAGGTAGCATCAGAAGAATATCTACTCATTAAGGATGATCATGCGCTTTCAGAAGATCGCCTTGCTTATAATCTGTATGGAACAGAACACCTCCCCAGCATGTCGTCCAATCAAGATAAGAGAGCAAGTTACAATGAGCTGACTAGACTCAAAATGTTGATAAAATTGGGGAAATCAACTGCATGGCAAATGAATCATGGGTAAGGCAAATATACTAGGCTCAGGAATAGGGGAAGATAGTATTCTTCATTCCAGATTACTTCAAATGTGGGACATTCCTCTCTCCTATGCATGATAGTATCATGAACGTCACATACTAAATAAAGGTGTACTATTTTTTTTCTATCTTACTGCTGTAAGATGTTAACCATGTAAGGAACTTTTAAACGTGAGATCTAGTTTTTGGTGAAGTAAGAGTGATTAAAATCCCACAACCCTTTCTGATACAGTTGAAAAGTGAGGGATAAAAAATGCTTTTGAATATTCCTTTCTTTCTAGAGTGGCAATTTTCCTGAAGTTGAATGATGCTGGAGTTAGTGGCACATTATCAAACATCTGAGGTATAGTGGCTTGTCCTTTGCAAAGTTTGTTGCAAGTTAATTCTCTGGAAACTCCAATTTGGAATGCTTAATAATGCTTAGTATGCGTATATGGGTGAGTATAGATGGGGTAGGGCCTGCTGAAATAGGGTGAGAAGCTAGGTATCTCAACAAAGCCTATGGTGCGTTTGCACTTGCCATCCCCAAAGTTCTTGCAGAGCTGTATATCGCTGCTGTGGACTAATATAGATTTTTTGTGCATAACAAGTTACCTAAAGAATCATTTACTTAAATAATCGGAGTTTTCTAGTAGTAAAAGATGAGACCCATGGCACCTGAAGAACATGAGCTAAAGAGGATTCAATTGTAATAGGTTTCTGATGGGAATTCTAAAACCAGGATTGTAATATACTCTTAGTTAGATAATAAAGGCGGTATATTGGTATGGCATTAGAATGCACCATACTTTTAAAACAATCAGTTTATCTGCTAATAACAATCACACATTTCCTGTTGAGCGTCCAAAAAGGTCTGCACGGTTTGAGATAATAGATAGGAGATTACTTCCATAACTGTAGATGCATATTCTACAGAGTACAGCTATACAACTAAGCGGCGCATGGGTTAGATAAAGGGGGTGCTTGAAATGGGACGTCTGAACTCCTGGATGAAGGTCATGAGAAGTCCCATTGAGACACTGAAGAAGTTTTTGCTAAGAAGTATAACCTCAGTAGTGAGGCTATTTATCTTAGCGTTGCTTACTTGATTATACTGACTGATGATAATCTCTAGGGAGCGAGCACCTGGTGGGTGGAAACACCTACCACACAATCATCCGCAAATGCCAACACTCTGAGAGGTTTTATAACACTGATAAGAAATACCTTTAAGGGTATAATCAATGGCACGGAATACAGGGTTCAGCCCCAAGCTGTACATCAAAGGGCTAAGAGGATCGCCTTGTTTAAACAGCACTGGGGAAGATGGGGTCTGTAGCATACTTTTGGCCATAAATGGCCATGGTGACTGACTCAGCTGAACGCATTACCCAGTTAAAAACGAGTTAGAAGGCGAGATAATTTTAGGTTTGTCCTAAAATATCTCTAATGCATGCAATCATATGCTTTTTGTTGGTCCAAGAATGATCAGTAACCATCTGATCTGGACTGGCAAACGTTGACAACAGCAAGGAAGTTGTCCCAAATACTTCTGTTACATGCAAATCTAAATTAGTTATTTGATACAGCTGTTTGACTGAACTTACATAGACACTTTGACTGATTTTAGGTCAGTATTTTAGAATCTGTGTTGAAAAAGGAGATTGGCTTCCAGTTACTCAGATCATCAAGATCATCCTTTTTGAATAAGGTCACTTCAAAGGTTTCTGACTCTCCAAGAAGACAAGTCTCTAGAAGGCACTTATAAATGGAGGCTCTGGAGAGTGGCGCGAAGAATTTACAGTTTTTTATATAACACATAAGGTATGTTAATTGACCAGGGCTCTTCTTATGAGGCGCCAATGCGTACAGCAATCCATAGTTCATCATTAGAAAACATTAACTAGACACTTAAGTTAAGAAGAGAATGTATTTTTCAATTTGTTAAAAATACTTATATGGCCTCGAGGTCACACTCATTCGCTTGATATAGTTTGGTATAATAATATTGAGCTGTCTCAAATTGTAAGGGCCCACGCCATGTCCATTATATTAGATTTGGCGACATCCCCTTTTTGATCAAGGAAATGGAAGGACCTCAAAAATAACCACTAGCAAAAATATCAGATCTAGACCTCAACCTATAGAAACGCTGGTTGTCCGCCGCTCCTCCCAACTTTATTTTACTCCTTCCAAAAAATAGCAGAAAATCTGAATCATCCTTAACTCTTGATACTGCCAAAATTTATTTGAAAGAAATTGAGAGTGTGAGCAATGAAATACATGCAAGGTCCAGAGGATTGAGATTGGATCCTAAAAAGGGGCAAAAATATAGAGTTTGATACATTAGAAGTTCCTCAGATGCAAGAACAAATCTATTTTTCCATCAATAAAATAGAATGATGTTAGAATGAAGACATCCATACACATTAGCCAATATTAACAGAGCAAACTGCAAAAATTCGTTAATAAATTATTAAAATGCAGCCTTGTGCAAATGTTGGGATTTTTGCCCATATTCTCAGCCTGCTAGATTACCTGGTATTGCTAGGGGAAAATTCCCTAAGGCGAAGTGAATCAGAAATTGGTTGGCCCAAGTTTCAGAGGAACTATGTTTGGGGAATTTTAGGATATTCGCCTGGTTGTATCCGTCGGGGATCAATCTGGATGAATACTTAAGATCTTTGTTGGGCAGAGTTGCTAATGAAATAGGGGCATCTGATAGTGATTAACTATCAGGTGTACCAATTGGGATTGGTCAGGTTTCATCACTGACTGATTGGGAATGAATAGCAAGTTGTGAGGCGAGTGATGCCGCCTGCAACTTGCAAATTGATTAGTTGGTGAGTGACCTGTCATATTAGGTAATAAGTCCCATTACCTAAGCAGGTCGCTAGCCAAATATGGTTGGTTCGCTTGGATTGAGAGGAAAACGTTAGGGACACATTTTCTGACTCTTTCTGTCTGAGGTCTTGAGGATGTCCAATGACGGAATCCTAGCCAGGATGGGGAAGACCATCACTGGCTGAGACAAGGATGGGTGATTCAACAGCAACGGCTGCCATTTCATCAAAGAGGTTTCAACTGAGGGTTAGACAGTCTAATTCCCAACTATATAATTCCATAGGATTTGCTATAATAAAAAAACATTATCTATGAAACCAGATTTTAGATAAGTAGTACTTTACAGTAATATTATTGATTTGGTGTATAGTTATACTATCAGCTTCTATTGTGTTGTTCTATCTCAATTATATTATTGCAGAGGGTAATAATTGGAAGACTCTCAGAGAGAAGAGTAAAGATCCAAGCGGGGATATAGAGACAAAGGAACCTCAATCAGGGATAGCTGCTGACTGTGTGTTTGGATGAGAGAGACTGTCACTGGGGTATCTTAGCAAAGATCAGGTGGATAAGAGTATAGGGAACATATCCCTACGAGTACAAATTCAAGAGTATTTAATCAGAAATACTGGCCAAGCACTAGGCCGAAATATAGTTCAATCTCAATTATGGATATTAGTCTCCATACTATTATAGATTAATAATACACTCTATACAACGTGACAAAGTGCACAAGGACCACGAACCTGTGCAGTAAAAATGTTACTGGGTTGCTTGTTGATAATCAACCTAGAGTAAAAATTTACAGCAAAGATTCCAGCGTTCTTGAGAAGAAGCGCTCATCCAGTTGTCAAAAATGCTCTGAAGTCCCACCTCCTCACTCCCCTGGAATTATAAAGTCCTTGCACTTTGATGATGATAGAGTGCTGGTATATTTTGTTATGTCTTTTATAAACAGTTAGTTCTGCAACATATAAACCTTTTATTTTTTTATAAATTTTAAAAAGAGGTTATCAAAGAAACCACCACAACCAATGGAGGGCACGAGCTCATTGGTCTTTTTAATGGAAATGTTTTTCTCTCTGGTGCTTTCTGCATTAGCATCCCTCAGTAGAGAGAATCTAGGAAATCAACAACAAGAAAAGTTGCAACACTAATTTGTTTAAAACAACTTATACGTTTAATTGACATAAATTGAACATCCAATCGTTTTATTTGATCTTCCATAATCAAAATGAAGTCAAAAACTTTAATTTGACAAAGTTGAGTATTACAAATATAAAGAAATTAAAGTGATGCCATAGTTGCTGCACATGACTGCCTAGTGTAAGCCCAGGAAAATCCCAGCTTTGATTCTACTCTACACCATAGATGGTCAGAACAATCGCCCCCGCCCAGCACAACAAACTTTCCTCAACTGAGAATTATGATAAAAATTATTGCCAGCGCTCAGTTTAGTAATTGGAATGGGGATGATGTTAATTGCTCTGTATTTACCACACCTATCCCCCCTCACGTATCTTAGTCAAGAATAATCAGAAAAGCAATGTTGTGCAGACTATGGATGCTAACATGGGAACTAGAGTACCCCCAATTAAGGAAAGTCTTTCCTTGGTGCGTCACTTGTCTGAAAAAGATACATTAAATGGGGAATAACAATTGCACTTGTGCTAGACCAAACTTATGTAAAAGAAGTACCCTGCTTTAATTCAGCAAAGAGGAGCATAAAGTACCTTGTTGACTTCTCCCCTTTGGCGATCTTAGAGGCGCCAGCTAGAATGCTTAAATGGTGTTGATGTGCAACAAATAGATCTCACAAGCAAATATTTGTAGTAACCTATTGTAATGGGCACTTAAGCTTGACTTAAAACTGCACAGGTAAGTTTACTTTTATAATAAAGCAAAGTGAACTCTATGAAACTTAACCCTAAAACAAAATGCTATTTTGTTTATTGTCCAATGTTTTATTATTACCTTAAAACAAGCTAAGTAAAAATTGTTCAATCTTAAATTGCAGCTCCCATCATTATAAACTACTCTAAAGAATATTGGGCAGTGCATAGTTATTCTGCAAAATAATAGAACCCACTGGCACTGAACATTTTAAGATAATAAAACATCAAATATTGTTTAATGCTGGCTTGCATAAAAGGAGAGATAAATACTACTACCTAAAAAAGATACAAATAAACCACGCCATAAAGCCTAATAAATTGATGATGAGTGATTCAGGAGATATTTCTGTCAGAATGGAAAGTGTTAAAAACTTGATAGAAATCCTTGTCGCAGGTCAGGCCAAACTGAAGTTAATTAAATTCAATCAAATAATTACATATAAAAAAGTTTGCATGAAGGCAAGGTAATTCGACATAAACTAATTTGACTAATTGGCATCAGGGTCAAGGGATCACTGTAACCTAATCTGGCAGACTGAAATTGGCGTCAAGGCCAAGGAATTAAAATTTTCCTCTAAAATAAAGTTTAAGTAAATAAAAAATAAAAGAATTAAATGGTTGGTCAGACTAAATAGTAACAATTACTCACCTGACCAAATGTTCAAGCACAAAAATGATTGGGTTTCAAATAGCTTTTAGGACAACGAGGCCATTAGGCTAGGCAACACATAAAAGAAAGCAATTATTTTGTGGTTTTTGATATGCACTGGGTAAGTGCAGATGTTTTTCAAAGACAACTTATTTTATACCTTGCAGGATAAACAGCACTAGAGGCGGATATGGGATCCATTTAAATTGGTGGGTTGTCAGAAGAAATTTAACATATAAACTTCCAAGAATTTGTAAACTAATCTCCATTACAATGAGGGATTGGTGACCTAGATTAATAGTACAATTTTGTCAGTGTAGAGGGGAATTCCGTCGTAATTTAAATATGCAGAGGTAGACTTATAGTGCATTGGCAGCCTTTACAATATCCAATAGGAATAACTCCCTCACTAGTCTCAACATTTATAATAAAGGAAGGTTGAGATGTAGGTTCAAAAGTTGAATTTAGATTTAACCTCCGTTGGCATTGAAAGCCACAGGGGCACAGTATACACGTTGTCAACTAGTATATGATATAAACCTAATGATAAATCCGTAGAATCATCATAGTCAATTAAATTGTAAGGGCCACTCGTTGTATCCTTAAACAACGTCATCAAAGAAAAATCAGTTGTTTCAGTAGAGCTCTTGATAACTGAAACCACCATACCATGTTCATCATCTGGGGGATTCCTTAGTATAATACATTAAAATCTGCTGTCCCACTATATTTAAAGTATCATTCTCAAAGGTGGCTTTAAGCCCATATTTTCTAATAAAAGAGGTACCTTTAAGTTGGTCATTATTTTCTTGAAATAAAATGATGGCTAGAACAGACAACACTCTAGTGCAAAACCCAAGTGGGAAGGAGCTATATTCTTCTAGTGAGGTAGTGGTAGTAGGTCCTGTAGTGCCATTTTTATGCAATGGGAAATATTTGGTACAATCTCAAGTTTCTTCATTAGTTTTGATAAAAATATGTTGATGGGTGCCCCGCTGTTCATGATTGCACAAGCTGTCCACTATACATGCTAATATCAATGTAAGAACTCTCAGTGTGATTATATGAGTTGGTGAGCGTGAGAATGTCAAGAGTATCGATTTGATCCAGATAAGAAAAAATCAATGTTCATTTGGGGCCTCAGAGGCGTAGTGAACTCAACTGCTATAATCTTCTGAGATGTTCCACTGACAAGGCAGCGTTCCATTTAGTTTAAGTTATAAAAATGAGATTTTTGAACTTTTGGCAGAAATAGGATATCCCTATTCTTCTGCACCAGATCTTTTCCCGCCTCTTTGTCTGTAGTCAAGGTCAAATGGTAAAAGCCCAAGTTCCTTTTTAGAAGAATTGGTATTAGGGAGCAGAAAGTAAGGGTGCAGCGGTGAAGGTAATTTACCATCTCAGTGATGATAATATTGGAATTCAAATGGGTAGCATGACTCAATACAATTCCTTGTGAGACTTTCAGGCATGGTGGAAAGCGATCTGAGAATCATAATGACTCAGAACCTTGGCCCCATACAATAATTCAATCTCATAGTAAAAGCGATTTGCAATGGCCAACACTTCTTTTCAATGATAGAAGTTAATAGATGGGAATGCTGTCTTCCATCCTATCTTAGTTACAACCTTCCAAACTCACCAATAATAACATTTTTGGCATTAATATGACATACATCCTTCAGATATCTTTGACAGAATTAGATCATGACTATAGGATCAGGAATATTAGTCACTGTGATCAATTTGGGCTGGTCATTAGCGTTTCCTGTGGTGATTTTGAATAGCCATACAAAGTTTAGGATATTTTCATGTCTGTCAAATTTGAGCAGGTTAACAGGTCTAACTTGATTAGACTAAGACAAATCTCAGGGACAATCTTTGGCCTTACAAGGGTTGAACTAGTAGAATGGACAGTCGCTGAAGCATGGCTAGCAGTAGCAGTGCTAGGAATAGCGGCTGGCAAGGGTGCAGTGGTCAATATATTAGGCAAGTTGGCCTTAATTTTCCTCCATGTAGTCATCAGAAGTAGTATATGAGGAATCGTCTTAGTATGAACTTGTCTACACTTACAAGTGGCATTTTTAATGTCTCAATGGATTTGCTTTAGTTTGATAATTAAGAAGCGCCATAATTTCATAAATTTTTTGGTCAGCCTTTTCCTGTCTCTGGAAAGACTTAACCAACTGGAAATTTAATTCCCATATCTTCTGTTCTTGGGATTGGACCAAGATAATAAAGTCTTCAACTCTTGATATAGATTAATGATAGTGGGAACTTCTCCTCCAGTAGGTGATTCAAAGTTATCAAGGTGGCGTGAGGTCATAGGGGTATCGCCCTCACTCATTAGGTCAGATTGGTCATTTAAAATTTAAATTGGCAAAAGGAGCAGGACACTAAACTTGGATGAGCCTCTTCATAGTCAGGTTCATCATAAGGGATATATGGCAGGTCACCTCGACAGTTGTCATCAAAGTATGATTTTTATGTTTATATAACAGATGATAGGGTACAAAAGTGGACCCTTTAGTGAGCACCAAATGTTGTAATTGGCGCTTAGTCTTAACTTATAGTTGCATAGGTCATTTTATTTTTATAAAATAAAATAAGGGAAACTGTATAAAGACAGTAACCCTAAAAAGTGATGATAAATAGCTTATTTTCAAATAATTCTTTAATAGCTTTCAACAAGCCAGCCTGAAAGATCCCTCTCAAATTGCAACTCACATATTATAATTAAACTGAAGACTACTGGGCAGTGCATAATTATCCTGTAATATAATAGAAACCATTGGTGCTGAAAATTTTGGGATAATTAACATTAGTAATTGTTTTACGCTGTCTTAGGGCAAAGGAGAGAATATAATAATAATACTAAAAAGAGGATTCTAATTTAAAAATGTCTTAAAACTTATTAAATTGATGACAGAAATTTTGGGATATTTCTGGTTGAATGAAAGTTAATTAGACCATAAAAGATATCATTGTTGTGGTCCAGGCCAAACCAACAGTAAATATATCTATCCTTAATAGTTACATTTAAAAATAGACGTGGAGGCAAGGTAATCCACCACAAAATTACTTGACAGATTAAAAACAAGCATTAAAGTAATCCGCCATAAACTAATCCAGAAATTGACATTGGCGTCTAGTCCTGAGGAATCAAAACATTTATCCAAAATAAGGTTTAAGTAAATAAAAATAATCATATATAAAATCACTTGGTCACTCAGACCAAATCACAAGACACCCTAATTTGTAATTTTAAGCTAGGCTGTATCCCCTGCAAGGGTCATTTCTTTCCAGATGAGTGAGGAAATTTTGAAAGAAGGTAGCTGCATTGTAGACATGTGGTGCTGTCAATTGGCGATCCTCTTTGCAGCAGCTGTGTTGTGTTATTTCACCAATCCTCTTGTTACTAAGGTACCTTGAAAATAGAAGATATCATATGATGTAAAGGTTTGTGTATATCCATTTTAAGAACACATCGCTGGATATTGCGTAAATACTTACTTTATACTAGAATAGTTGGTTTTATGTTTTCAAGTGAGGCCATGGTAATTGTTACTAAACAATGGTCTAAAAATGCGCCACGGTAGTATCAGGCCCTGGAGATACTTTTTAAAAAATAAAATTTGAGAGAATTTGTCTATATGGGTCATTGATAACAATGTACCTCACTCTATATGTGGCTGTGTCATGTGAGTTACACCAGGAGAATCATTGGGGAGGGGATCATATAATCCAATGTGTGCTTGAATCAACATTATAATTTATGGCCAGGTGGTTATTAATATTTTAGTGGCCAGAAATCAAATGAAGCATATGACCGTTTATTTATAACTCCATAATAAAGATGGTATCTGGGAGATCAAGTTGAGATGCTTTTTCAAGAAAGTCAATGCAGTCAGGTGAGTTATTAAGGGAAGTATACTTTAATGAGAGTAAACTACTCACTAATTCATATGAGTGTGACAGCTAGTGCCACTCATTTTAAGAGCTAAAAGTTTTAAACACGCTAAGCCCTTTAGTAGGTAAATAATGATTTCATAGTTATTGAGTCAAAGTAAAGTTCATAGGAAGATGAGCTCGTGACTACTCTTCCTCTCCTTTTGAACAATGGGTTTTTTGGATTCACAATAATTCAGTAGTTGGGTTGCGCAAAGGATAGTTTTTAGCTAAAGACATAATAGCCCTGGAACCTGCATTTCTGAGCGTCTCTATAGTCATTTGAAAACCTGGGCCACTATAAGATTAGTGTGCTGAGTCAACAGACCTAGCTGCGTCCATAGGACCATCTTGGCTTCATATTAAGGCCGCTGGCCTGATCCAGCTCTTCTTGTCAAATGTGACGTCATATTTTTTTGTAGGCTTATGCTTAGAACGAAACTCAGTATATCATTTAAACAGTCTGATTTTTAAAAGGCAATTATGTGAATAAGCTTGGTAATTGCGTCGTTATCATAAAAATTGTGTGATGGATTGTAAGGATCAGGATAGAATGCATATAAATATTGCTTAGGGCGATTTGCCACCTGGGCACTTGCTTGCGTTGCTGAGTGCATGGAGAATGCAGTATTACAGTGTACTTATGATCAGTGTGTAATTCAGGGGGAACTGACTGTTGCAACGCCTTCTTAACAACCTTTTTATCTCCTTTTTATGTGCTTTCCAATACTTAGCAGGCATAAGCCACAGAGATACTTTTAACAGATACACCCCCAAGTGAATAACGTGGAGGCGTCAGATATTTGTGTACAATTAAGTCTCTGATTGTCCATGAGGGAACCTCAAGATGATCCTTATGTTTTTTCCCTTGGAAGGAGCAGGCATGCGCCTTGTGGACCAGCGCTTTGCATTATGTGAAAAGGGTCTGCCCTCTCAGTAAGGATGGTAAAAGTATCAGAGGGATACCACCAGGGAGTTAAAAGGTAGAAGCCCGTTGGCTTTTAGACAAGTTTTACTTAATTTTTTAATATGGTAAATAATAGGTGATAGCTTTATCTCTTCTAAGTTTTGGAATAAATTAAAAGTTTTGTAGTTTAAGCTGTTTGATAACATTGTACTTTTCTAAGCCATTTTTCAAGTTGTTTTGATATATTACATATGAGGGTACCTGAAAGGTTTTAAAAATATTTAAGATTGTATTACATTTTTGTAGTAGGTGCATTCCACACACACTACGTGTGCCACTATGTATACTTAGATTTATAATTTTAATCTTTGTAGTTTTATCAGCCACCTCTGAGTTGGGTAAACTTAAGTCAAACCAACCGCAATCAAAGCATTATTTGATGAAAGTAGAAGCAGGAAATAACTTTTTAATCTCTGACAACTTTTCAATGAAAATGGGGCCATATACCCTTACAATATACATGGGTGGTGCGGCGCACCATTGATAATAGCAGAGATTGAGAGATTTGGCAGAACAACGTATAGAAATTCATAAAACGTAGGTTGAGCCCACTGGTCAAATTCTGAAGTGTCTGACATTATGCCAGTTATACATTAATGACTCCTGATATTATTATTATCAAGGTATTAGCGTGGCCAATGGGTGTCCCCTTTTACCACAGCGGCGTACTGGCATTTTTTCTAGTTAACATAATTCTATTCTTCCCTATGTATTCATTTAATGCCTTAGTAAATAGTCAAATTTAAATGGTTTATTATCATATAAGTGGTCCTAACGAGAGAAAGATAAGAAGATTTATTCATGTTATACTTTCCAGGATGATATATAATTTTAGATGAGTAATTTGGGCTTATCCAATTGATTTGATCTGCTTAATAGGTTTGCCAAATAGTTTGATAACCATTTTGGTGATTTCATAATATTAATGGCTTTTCCAAATGGTTTGTTGTTTATTGCCATTATAAGCTGCAAGCCCAGGGGGTAAAACTTAAAAGGTTGAGCCAGTTGTGATAAGCTATCTATTTGTTCACAGAGTGTATCACTGAGAAATTTGAAAAAGTCTTGTACTTAGGTATGTATGACTTTTACTCATGGCTTCAAGTGTTTCCAACTGTGTTATTACTTTAAAAAAATCTTGGCAATGGCTATTATTAAACACCAGAGCTCTCTCTCAACCTTTATTGGTAAAATCAGTCTAAGTTTAAAACTTTGACAACAGATCTTCTAATATATAGCGTTATTAGTACCAAATAAAACAACAATACATTCCGATTCTGTGAAAGGAGCTATTTTATTAAAAAAATATATGGATAGTATATATAGTATATTTGAGATTTGGGGTGTTTAATTAAAACTTAGTGTAAACAACTGAAGTTCCTCTCATATGGCTTTTTTATCTGTACCTTTGGGTTCAGGGACAGTGAATTCTAATTACCTGATTCTCTCTGATAATTTGGGTTCTTCCACAGATTATACTGTGGAGCTCTTGGAATTTATAATTGTGTGGCTGCTTCTAATCCTAACTGTGGCTCCTGTGGTTACCATGACTCCTGTGGCTCTTGTGGCTGAGTATGTACTTTGGCCTTCTGTAACATTTGTTCTATCAATGTTTGCTTCCCAATTTGGAAATATGCTCATTCTTGGAGTTGTACAGAAGAGAAAACTCCTTAGATGGGGTTCTGATAATTTCTATAATTGAAAGGAGAGCCCTAAGGTATAAAAGTGGGTGCTTTAAGAAAATCGTTTGAAACAGTGGGGTTTATACTCTTTTTGACCGGTATTTGTACAGGTGCATCTCCTGATGTCATGGTGACTCAATGTTAAGTTACTGTGGCAGCTTTGGGATACATAAGGCCTCCGTCATCAGGATTTTGAACTGAGAAAAGCCTATATAAGGGGCTTCAAAATTTTGTAAGGTATTTTTATCATTGGCCAAACTAGGAGACTTGATTGTTATTCTAGACTTCTACAATATAAGTACTTTTTCAGTATCACTTAAATTAAGGTTTTCTGAAAAAGTTTCTGTCCACAGGCAGGGTATTACGCTTTAATTGAGCCTTTAGCAACATTACCTTGCCCAAGGCAAGATCTAGGTAAGACTTTGATTGCTAGGCGTGGACTTGGTTATATGTGATTATGCTGTTGTCATTTTTAATGTAATACTATTTCTTCTTCTCACGAAAGCGGTAGCTGGTCTTATTTAAATGGTTCATAACTTCTCAGGTTGTCCTCCATGCATGTGGCAGAACATCACTTTCTGTCTAACTTCAAGTATAGCAACTTAAGTCTTAGGTCACTTTATTTGTAATCTCTTAATTGACTTTATAATGTAAATGATGAAGTTATACTGGATTTTGGTTAAATATTCCACTAACTAGTCTTAATATCGGCCATAAATTAGATTATTCCTACTAAAATATCACTGCGGCTAATAAAATCATTAAAGCAGCTTCTCTTCTCTATAACACCATTATTGAAGTCAATCCAATAGTCCTGTGGGGGCTTAACCGGTAAGCAAACAGAGACGATGGAAACAAAATTTCAATTTAAACAATGTTTGACAGCAATTTTTTAGAATTGAAGTAAGGGTTCCATTTATCCTTTTCACGCTTCTGTTTTAAATGGTGTTAAGGAGTGGTAAAATGCTGTTTAACTCCTACTAAGTCCATCAGTTGGCTCACAAAATTTTAATAGAAAGTTTATCCATTATTGAAAAGTAATTTCTTGAGGGATTCTGTGGCGAGTAATAACCTTATTTTTTAGAAATCTCATGACAACTCTAGAGAAAACGACTTGACTTCAATTGCTTCTACCCACTTGGTAAAGTGATCTATTGCAACAAGGATAGATTATTTTCACTGGATAACTTTGGAAATTGTAATAAACATAGTTGAGTTGTTGTGAAAGGGTTCATTGAAGTGACATGCTAAAATTTTAAATTTCTTTGGGAGTGGCTTGTATTTGGCTTAACAACACAGAGCTATTGAGCCTGACTGATGTCGTCCAATAATTACCTACCATTAGAATCTCTATAAAATGTTGGTAACTTTTCTGCAGCCTTTCCTGGCCTACTTGACGGTGTTCTTCCATGATTAATGTCATTTGTTCACTCATCTTCATATATGGAAACTATTTCTTGTGTACTAAATTCTTCAGCTGTACTTCTCTAATCACCATACTCATAACCTACTCTTCAAAATCTTCTTTATTGAATCTTCTTCTTCTTACAATTCCTCCTCATGTTTTTCCATTAATCCACAAATCCTACAACTCCTGTGTGCTTACAAGTGAATTATGGGCAATCACAACAAGCCATCCGCATTCAGGTGCTTCTCTTCAGCCTGGTGCAGGATCTCAAAATTGCAAACTTGCAACTGAACGGCCCTTCTTACAAGCCTTCATTCTGAGACTTTCATGTTCTTTACGCTTTAAGCAATGCATGATCAATAATTTTCTTGAAGTGTGTGCTGTAAACATAAGGTTGTAAATGTCGTATTTTAAACACTTAGACATTTATGCCCTACAACCATGTAGTTGTGCTCTGCTAGGAAAAATGTCTTCAAAATAGAACTCTGAAGGTTGATCAACTCCTTATTCATCCAACTGAACTAAGATAATGCGTATACCCATGTTGCTGGCATTTGTGTAAATGTAGAAGGTCTTAGAAAACCAATCTTATCAGGATTTAGTGATTTCATCAACTTTTGCTTGAGTTAGTTGAAGGCTTTCTCTTGCTCATGTTCAATTGAACAATATTCTATTGTTCATTAAATATGTGAGTACCTTGCAATGTAAATGAAGTTCATAATGAATGGCGGTAGTATTATACCATTTACAAGGACACTTAGACATCTCTTATGCCATTTGGTGGAACTCATCCTAGAAATAACTTTGACCTTCCCTTGCTATTGCTTAATTCCTCTTCAATTTAAATTATGGCTGATGAATCATAGATGAAACTTTAAAAACGAGAATTTTCTTATCTTCAGCTTGGGGCTCTTTCTCAAGAGTGTGAAAATTTACTTCAGGCGTGTCAAATCATAATTAAATGTCTTGCTAAAACCTTGATGTCTAAGTAAATGAGTAGACAGCATCTTCAGATCTCTAAAAATCTGATCAATTACTCTCTGGAACAAAGCGGGGCGTTGCAAAAGCCCTGTAGTATACATGTTGTATATAAATTCCCTAACTGGTTATTAGAGCACAATTATCCTGGTCTTCTGTTGATAGCTCTTTCAGCCAGTATCTTCTTTCCAGGTCAATAATAGAGAATTAGAGTGATCCTCCTTGTCTTTCGATGCATTTTCAATGTGTGTTAGTGGTTATTAATCTTTCTTAGTCAGGTCATTGAGCTTTCAGTAATATATGACTACTCGTTGTGTCCCATCATATTTTTTATTAGTAGAAGGGGCAACTCCCAAGGAACTTTTAGAGGCATACCAAGCCTACATTCATAAGTTCTTGAGAATCTTATAATGACTTCTTTGCTCTTTAAACAATGATAATGCTTTATTGGAATGGTATGGGATTTCCAGTTTCAATCTTGTTAAATCCTTCCTTGTAAGGGCCTTAATTTTAGGTTCCAATGCTTAAAAATGTCTAAATACTGATCTAAGAGTAAATTTTGTTCACGTTTTCTTGTATTTTTGCTCTTGTAGCCAATTTAATGATGGTGATAGCGTGAGCTGATTCATCATTGTCTTAGCAGCAATTCTTTTCATTGGCTATTGGTTGCATTTTCCTGATCTTAACTGGGTGCTTGACATGATCTCAAGTTTATTCTGACTTCTCTTTAGTATGTTAAATTAAAATCCTGGCATCTCTCTGGGTTCCTGGTCTTTAACTCCTTAAGCTCAAGTGATATTGAGCACCTCTAAGTATAGATGTTGGCACTGAAGTTGACCAGAATAACCTTTTGTTATCCAACAAGTTACTCCATCTCCTAACTTGCATAAAAGGGAACACCTACTCTGCTTCTAGTATCATCAGTAGATGCTTTGTTCCCTTTGTCTTTGGGGTATAACAATTGCATATATGAAATGTTCAATTTCAACTAGGCAAAGAACTTCTTCCACTCCTTCTTATCCTTGTCTTGTAACAAGTGGCATCTGGTAATTTAGTAGCCTGACTGAACACAGATTGAAATCAATGATTCCTCTAGCCTCAACCAGGAACTCCTTTTTATGAGGAAATCCTTATGGTCATTTCCAAGTACTTCATCTGGAGAAAAAATGCGTCCAAACCACAAGGTTAACGCGGGATAAGCTCCTAGTGCTTTAGTTGGCTCAGAAAGCGGCTCTAAAATTGGCCTAATAATTGATGTCTAGTGCAAATTTCACTCTCTTAATGATATTTGAAGACATGATGCTGACTGTAATGAAACAATACAGTAGTGATAACACTTTGACTATGTTTGGTGACTTCCAATTTTTGTAATATTTTTGCCAATAATCAATACATAATAAAGATTGCGTTGAATGTTTGAATTAATCCTCCCAAACTCTACAGAAAAACACGACTACTTAAAATCTTTAAATGACTTGCAGACTTCAATTGTAATTTTCTTGAACTTAGTTCCACTATAGTATTACCATCTGATATACTGTTTACAATATGATTAATCTTAATAGCTTGAGTCAAGCAGGACTGAGCTGAGGGCTCAAAATTCGTTTGGTTAGGTTTGAGGTAAGCGGACACAACAACTTCTATGCAGTTCTCTAATGACATAGTTTTCTGACTCAACTCACATACCAGGTTAATCTTCATTAATTTGTTAATGTGTTGTGTGATCCAATTGACTTCCCACAACCTCCTTTTCAAATCCTTCTTATCTTCCTTTAGCTTAGGACAATACTTTCATAAACGCTCTACTTACTGACAGTTGTTACACTTAAACTTAGCGAAATTTAATTCTTTCATTTAACCAGTCAGTACGCATTCTCTTTAGGCTTATCCCTATGGACATAAGCAACGTAAACAATTTTTGATCAGGGCGGCGTTGCTGATGGTCCTGAAGTTTAGACTCCGTCTTGAAAGTGGCTTTGAAATCTATTAAGGCCTCCTTAATGCCCTTCAGGTGTTCAGAGGGTTTTACATACAAGCTCATGTGCATCAGAAGTTGTGATTGTAATTTGAGAAGACTAAAAAGATGGCCTTTGCAATGAATAGATCTAAGGTCCAGTCGTCCCAAGATGTTGGGCCTTGAGTGATACCGGTTTACATAGTCCACACCTGGCTCAGTATTCCTCCTTTTCATAATGAGGAAAACTTGTTTCATGTTTGAACATCCAATGCACTTTCAACCCAGCAACTGAGAATCTCCTTTACACTGGTCCAAGTGTGGTGGGGTCAAAGTGTGGCTCAAAGTATTCCTGTGCATCTCTGCTCATTCATTTGAGAATGTGAGCTTTATATTTGCCGCTGGCTTCATCCATGCTATTCTAATATAACTGAAGAAATTTTTCAGGAACACAGAGTGCCAATCATAGACCTGGCTTCTATAGTGGGTATTATAGAACACACAATTCAATCCATAGTCCGCAAGGTACCATTGGTCTGATAAGCTGGAAAAAGGCGCGTTGATGGGAATATATTAAAGAGGACGATCAATGAACTTGTTGCCAATGGACATTATTTAGCAATAATAATTTAAAAAGGGAAACTTCAGGAATCAAGTATTAATTAAAAAGCTAGAAGACTACAAAAATATCATAACAATCTTCAAGATGAAGGTTGTTGGCTCTTATATTAAGGGGAGAGGAAGATACATGGATTCATAGTTTCCCAGCTCTCAAAATAACGCATACAATATTTCTGATAAGCTCAATTTGAAAATAATTAAACAACATTTGAATTGCAATTAATTAGTAACCTCTAAATAACTCAGAACTCGTTATTACTATAGACCCATATCTGGCATTATTTTTGTTGACTTTTAACCATAAACAAACTCTTTGGTATTTTTTTATTTGACTTATACTAGGTGTAAAATTTTGTGATCACTGGTGCACCTCGTGGCGTCCTATGCTTAGTGGGTGTTTTCCCTGCTGGCACTTGTATTAAAGATATTTCTTAAATTCATGACAGAATTGCTATATTCTTTGCATATTTGTTCTTAAGTTACTTATAAAGATTAATGTTATAATCTTGGAGAGTGACTTTGGGGTGGAGGGACCAGACAAGGGGGCTGCTGCTACCCATCTTTAGTCCAGAGGTATACCCTAGATCAGTTAATTGGGTAAGCGGAATGTATTGGATTGGAACTATTTTCTGTTCTGAATTGGTACAAGATCCTATCCAACTTGGTAGCTGGCGCTTGGGGCTTTACAAGAGCTGGGTATAATTTTTTCCAGAGTTTAAATTATCCTAAAAATACGGTCAAAATTGTTATCCTATTCATATTCTAATTGTGGGAAGGTTGTTCAGCTATTGCTGGTGCGTTAGTACTGATAATGCATTCTCTAAGAGTAGGCAGCATTCTTAGTGGAGGAAGACGCCTGACTTGCATAATATTTACATATTGCCTCGAGTGACTAACTGGTAATCATGGCTTTTCAGCTTGATGTAACTCATATTTAAACTTTGTATGGCTTCATTGTTTCTCATTCTCTAATTTCCACTTTGTCTTCCAACCATTCTAAGGATGGTCTCAAATCCTTTCTTGCGCTGGTAAGGATATGCTCATTTGAAGCTCACACTTTAATTGAACTATTTTCTTTCAACCTATAAGTTCTTTTTACATAATCTTAAGATCTTTATATTCTGGAAGTTCTTCACCATGGTAAAAATTTATGGTACAATCATAACTCTACACAATCACCTGATGGTACCCCCTGTAATAAGCACCAGTTATTGCTGCGCTGGAACGTTCACTCAGGGGTGCTGATTGAAAGGTTTGACCCATTAGCAATTTTTATCTGTTCAAGGTGCATCACTGGGCAATCTGGAGAAACTTATTCTTGGGTATATGGGACTTTTGCCTAAGGCTCAAAGCATGTCCGTTGTATTTAAGACTTGGAGTAATCTTGACAATGGATGTTACTAAGCACACCGGAGCTCATTTCAACCTTTTCTAGTTAAAATCAGGTTAAGTAAAACCTTTGGCAAAGTAATTTAAGTAACTGGCATTACCAGCTCTAGATATCAAACATAGAAGATATAATGAAAGAAATTCTACTTTTTTAAAATATGGAAATTTATAAAGTATATGGAGATTTGGGGTGCTTAAAGTAGGACTTGCTGTATATTAAGTCAATTTTTTCTCATAAGACGTTTTGTATCTGTATTCTGGTTTCAAGGTTGGCGGAGTCCACTTTCCTGATTCTCTACAGTATTTTAGGTTCCTTCCAAAGACTATACTGTAGAGCTCTTGTATTTTGTAAATGACTGGACGCTGTTCTGAGCCTAAATTTGGCTCTTGTGGTTCCTATGACTCCTGTGGCTCTTATGCTTTATTGTAATTCAGTATTCCTATTGATTGTGTTTAAGTTTACTTTATCGCCCAATTTTTAATATGCTTAAATCTCAGTGTATTGCAAATGGGAAACCCTTCTCAGTTGGGGTTTTGATAATTTAGCCATTATTGGCGGATGAACTTGAAAGGTATAAAAGAGGGTTCTTTTGGCGTTGTTTACAGCATTGATTAAAAACAAATTGATTGGTATTTATACTTTAAACCTCTTGACATCATATGACTGACTTTTAAATTATTGAGTGTAGTCAGCGGGTATATAAACGCCCTGTCATTAAGAATTTTTGACTGATTAAAGCCTATGAAAGGGACTTTAAGTTTTTTAATTTTTATTAATTGGTAACCATAATAGGAGGGACTTGATTGTTTTTAAGCCAGCTACAATATTAGCAACAATATTAGTATATTTAATTGTGGTTTAAGAAGGATCTTTTCATAGGGCGAAGAAAAACCTTTTATTAATTCATTCTCAACAGTGATCTTTGTATAATTCACATGACTAATAAATTCAACTAAGTAGATTTTAATTTAGTTGATTTAATATATTCATAGGGTTTGCTAAAAAGTCTATTTCTTTGGTAATTTAATAGGTTCAATTACTTAAACTAACCATATTTGGGCAACTAGTTGATTCATTAAGTTTAATGGTTTTGTAATTGGTTTGGTAATTATTTGGGTAATCTAATAGCCTCAGTAATTATGGCTATATAATTTGTGATTTGTTTGATCTGATAGGCTCAATAGTTTGGATAAATGGTTAATGATTATTTGGAAATTTTTATAGTTGTACTAATATGTTACTTTACATAGATGTCAGTCATTGGTATCACTAAACAAATAGCTGAAACCATTGAACCTATTAAATCAACCATAAACCACAAATTTTTAGTGAAACCATTTAACTTATCAATTAACTAAATAGCACTAAACTGATAGACACATTATCATAAAAAATGCTCACCATCTAGGTGCAAAATAGATTTTAGATTGTCTATTATATAATGCACTTAGTGTGTATCAATAATATTTTTTAAGACCTATTAAGATATTTAATTTAATTAACTAATAATTAAATAAGCAGTATATAGTACTCTAGGATTCCTTCAGTCATTATATAGTTTCTTTAATCTGATTGTTTTCTGATTCTAGGTACAATTATAACAAGTCAAATTGATTGTACATATAACTAAATGATAAGTCATTTATTATATATTGCCTTTAAAATTGATCTTACCCTGACTAAATACTTAATATAATATAAATGTAGAGTTAGGGAGGATACCCCAGTGGTAGAGTATGGACCCTCTACCACTGCCTCCCGAGTTCGATCCTGGTAATGGACTTTGGGTAGGGGACGATTTTGACTGTGTTGGTTTTGCGCGCCAATGCCCTGAACTGAGATAGCAAATAGCAAAGGCAGTCCATGGAGTTCCTGGCCTATCATACACCGCGCATGGAGGGTTTCAGGGTTTTATCCTCCTTTCCCATTTTCTTCACTTCCCTAATCGGTGCGGTATCTTCCCCAGGTCGGCCCACCTCAAATAAAAGTTAAATTTAAATATGTAGAGTTCCATTCATCACTAACACCAGCTGCTTACCAGAAACCACTTAATCTATAAACAAACTAAAACCAACCTCTTGGGTGAACACTTTAACCTAAACATTAATTATGAAGTGGTGGGTAATGTTTGAATCATCTAAAAACCAAAACTTAGCTAATATCATCTATCATATTAGATCAACTTAATTCCAACCTCTTTAGAAATCCTATTCAACTTAAAATTTTCAGCAACTCAGAGGATAGTATTCCATTCATCATTAAACAATTAATATTTAATAAAGTTTTTTTCAGGACCATTTTATCTGTAAAAATAGTGTTAAGAGGAATGGGAGGAATCAGGGATTTGTCAAAGATAGAACAAGTTCCAGAATGGACTTATGATACTCTGGTAGCATTTGTGACCATCTTTGTTCTTTTATAACCTGAAATTGTCACGTCTCATGACAATATTTCTGGTTAAATCTTAGAGACAAAGAGGTAGTTTTTAAGGTTAAAAGTTTCAAGCTGGTCGCCATCACTGATCTCAGATATACATTGGATCAACTCTGGATTAAGGCCACCCAGGCCAGGTTGATACTAAGAATGTGCATAATGAGTCTCAAGGCGTTATATCAAAGGTGCTGAAGATCACAAATATCATTCAAATAAGAATGTTTCTATACATATAATTTCTGAACAAGGGTTTAATTCATTCTTGAGACACAATATTACCAAAAATGGTAATGTTGACTTGTTTCTAAGTATCAAGTTTAAGCATATTAAAGTATGGGACAACCATCAACGGTAGTCTCTCAGTATTGGCTAAAGTTGGATTTAAGCACAGAAAAATGATCCTGCCCATCACCTTGGTTTTCTTTAAAGCTGGTTTTGTATGATTAATCTCTCTAATGGTCATCTCTTATTGTTTATATAAAACTATTGTTAATTTAAAAATTATGTTGTTTTGCTGGTCTCGCTGTTCACCTCCTTTATTTAGGCTTACCTTTTCATATATAAGAAGTATCAGGAAGTTGACTTATCTCAAAGTGGGGCTCTAAAAATTTGTTTATTCTTTCTGTTGAGAGTTTAAGCACTCTCCTGGAAGCAATAGGTACAGTTCTATTGTGGGACGGCTCACATACCATTGAGCAGCAGGCGTCTAGTAATCTCATCATTCTAGAAAATTAAGATAGAGGTCAGCGTTACTTCATGTCCTGATAGCGCCCTGGAATGATCTTAAAAATTGCTTTTTTTGAGCAGGTAAGATATAATTTGTATAGTCTATATTACCAAAAAATTTTAAGATGGGCGTTTATGGCTTATAACTTTAGCCATGAGTGCAGCTTGCACTACCCATATGCAGTGCTTGTTGTAGTAAATATCAAGTAGTATTGGTTGGCTGCGCAGTGTTTTCATAAAAACAAGCCCTGTGGTGGTTTAGTCTTGGGGTTAGGTTTCCAGAGAGGATGTTTCACATTGTAGAGCAAAAGCGCCAAATATTAGGCATATAAATTATTGGTGGGTAAGATAAACTTGATCTTCAACAAACATAGGGAAGATCTTGTGGTGGTAGCTTGATCCGCAGTGATTACAAGCTTTAATAGTAAAACACAAGAATATACAAATTAATAAGTGTTGGTAGGAGGCTATAATCTTGTTGTTCTTAATAATAATCAGATTTTTGGGACTGTATTCGTTTTGTAGCCATTTGTTGCATAAGCAATTAGAAGTCCCATCCTTGTGAGGGTTTTATTTGTGGATTGTTTAGGGGTGCTTAAACCTTGATTGTCCCATTCCTTCTGTCACATACTAGAGTATCATAAAAGGCAAGAAGAACAATGAACAGGCAACCCTATGAGGAATCGATGCCTAGACCAGAAAAGAGGTTGAAAAAAGTAATCAATTAACTATTTTGAAAAATGATATTTGGTAAGGCTCGACTTATTATTAGGAAATTCCATCGACCAACTTAAGTCCAAAACACCTTGTGATAATATTTTGGCTAGTCAAATCAAAAGATTACCCAAATGCCAGGCGTTAACTACATCAGGTGACATAGGCAGTAGATTAAGTTATACCCTCAAAAGGGTAAGAATCTGAGATTTTCTAGATGATTAACTTAGATGATTCCACTTCTTTTCAGATTAAGGTTATACATGACCTATTAATCAAATATCAAATTTAGTCTATGGAGGAATTCATAAAACTGGAAGAGGTATCCAATGAATTGCTTGATTCAGTAAGACCCCTATCTGATTATATTGTCCATTTTTTATTATGTAGATTATAAAGTTCAAGGTAACATATATTAACCTCAAAGCTTTTATTATTAAAGTTAAGGAATTTTTATTCAAATTCACTTTTAGTAGCTTGGCTTTTAATAATTGCCTTTACATCTTACAATAAGAAGGATACTCCAGCTGATGGAACCCAAGTGTGACTTGACACCCTAATATAGAAAAACTTTCTTGGAGTCATAGAATATTGTAATTATTAACTTTCAGGCTTCATGTGTACATCAGGATCAAACCCCAAAGTAATGAAACCTTACAGGATGTTGCTCACAACAGGGGCACATTTATCACAAGATGATACCTGCACCTATGATCGCACCATGGAAGATAATCCTATTGATAGTGTAACCTGCTAGATGCACAACGGAAATGGTGAAGAATATGAGCAAATGGTTTCCTCCCTCAGTCACATATGAAGAAATAAAAGAATATAAAATAGAGATACCAGAATCTTGATATCTAACCTGGTTATATAATAAAGGGGTTTGAGACTTAGTTTAAGAAATCATAAACTCAGGAAAAAGAACCTTCTGCGAAAAGGCATTCTCATTTACAGGACGCTCATATATTTATACAAATCTAGTACTATCCCAGAGAAAAATAGATAATGCACAAATATTGTGATACATCTTGCAATTTATAAATTCAGCGCTTTACATATAGTTTATTTATTAGGACTCCATAAGGAGTAACTCTATCATCACATCAATACCCAAGGGGCGCCAAATCGGCCTATGAACAGGTATATAATTCAGCATCTAAAGTAGGGGACATATGCTGATTAATCATTGTAGATAGTTTTATATCATTAACTCCATAACTAAATGGGACTGTTGGTATTTGAGATAATAAACAAGTCTAGATCCCTGCTCCCAAATTGAACCTAATAAGTCAATTTTCAAGACTTTACAACAGAAACTTGTCCCTGAAGGCACTGATCAGAAATATGATCAGAAAGCATCAAGTTCACAGAAATTGGTGGAGATGCCTTCTGAAATTGCATTCTGTTTCCTAAATCTTAAAATGAGTGATTCCCATCAATGCAGTCATAAGGATGTCATTGATGAAGAACAATGAAGGCATCAACAAAGCAGTTAATCTGAAAGGATGTAGAAGATCCTGATCATATTTTGCCATGCTGGTCCTTTTGCCATTGTGTCCCAACTCACCCTATAAATATAAAATCCTTCTAACTCAGCAAATTGTCTATTTACCTCATTTTTTCGTGTACATCAACTTCTCCAATAATTTTACAGCTTCAAAACCTATTTTAGAACTTGTCTTATAGTCAGAAAACTGATAAGTTGACATAAATTGTGTTCACTACAGGGGCCCTTCTATCTGTCCATTGAAAATGACTTATATGAAAATAGAGAACAATAGCAACCAAGAAGGCCAATCCGCTGATTGGTCAAGAAGCGTAATTCAGTGGATCAATAAATCTCAGTACAAAGTGTCTCATCTACATTTAGAAGTTTAACATTTTGGCCCACCTATATTCACTCTACCTTCTGTTGATCAAGGTCATAACTAACTCTAGTATGAGAACATCAATGAGATTATTTAACGACCATTAAATGGCATCTAATCTGTGAGAGGCTACAATAATCATTATGAAGTCTCCTCTGTGCCTTCCACAATGTGATAGTTATACACCTCGGATTTTATTCTCTCTGGATAGCTGGCTTTGGGTACTAAACGCTATCAATGAAGCTTTGTTCATCCAGATATAGACCACATCTTAAAAATAGTAATTCTACAACACCATGAAGTAGTTAACAATTAGGGATCGCACAAAAACTGCGCTCATATACTGTCAATTTATAAAATGCTGCCTCCCCCTTTGTTCACAATAACCATGAAGCCATTGTAGATAATTGCTGACTGATAAATGAGGCTTGCAACCAATTTGTTATGTTATATAATAAAATCTTGTGTTACCTTGAAGATTAGCTACGTCAAATTTGCAACTGCTCAAGTCCACCTTTATCCAACGTCTCAATCAGTTTTGAGGACCTCATTTTGTTGCTCCAGCAACGTTACCAGGAGTAAGCCTCTTGCAATAGTACACTTGAGATTGAGGGTCCTTAGGGGCCAAGAGATTCTGAAACTGGAAGGCCCAGAGGGCCAGAAGATCCCAAAGGTCCCCGTGGACCCAAGGGCCATCCAGTTCCTTGATACTAACTCCTGACAATACTAATGAATCCTGGGAACAATAATTCCTGACAGCACCCATAACTTTATGAGACCAAATAAGAAATGCGGCTCAAGGATGTAAGATCTGCTTAAATGGGGTACTTTTCATTCTTAAAGTCTCAAATGAAGCTTTTTTAGATAGGATAAAAAACTTCAGCACATTTGCTAAGCTCACCATATAGTTGCACCTCACAGCCCAATCAAAATTGTTAAAATTTTGAAACTAGCTGATTTGAATGTGAAAGTCAGCTGCTCCTCCAAGTTAACGAGATCTATTATCTGAAAAAAAGTCGCCATTAAGGCTTCTGCTACCTCTCTAAACCGTTATTGGATGAAATTCAGGAGGACCTAGAAGGATTGAGATGATAATTGAACCAACAAGACCCTTATGACTATGAGGAAACCAGGATTTCTGAGCCTACTATAGTCCCTGATCTCAATATAATTTAACTCCTATTGTGAATAACATTAATATAGTTTCAAGAAGAGACTCACCACAGGACAGGAAAGAATTACCTCCTTTATCAACGCCTTTGAGAGCCCTATGGAGGAGGCAACTGAGCGTAAAAAATGAAACACATACACTCCTGTCTGAGTAGCATGGCCCATTAAACTATGACTCCTATTTAAAGGAATGTCGCACCTTGGAGAAAAGAATAATTACTAATCCAGGGGTTTGAGGCAACCAGATCTTGGACAAACTAAAGCAGGAGCTCTTAGCCATTTGTTTGAACAAAGAAAAAATTCATTTTGAGCTTGCAAATGATTCTATGCCCAAGCACAGTACTTGATTATCTCTAATCGTATTATGCTGGATGGCGTCATAACTGCAGTAATCTCTGTGTTGGGATCTTGCCCTGAGGTTCACTATATATGATTGTCCAGAAGAGCAATTTCAAGCGTATCTTGGAAATTAAGGATTACTTGACGAAATTTCTGAGTTTATCTTGAGTTCTAAGTCCTCTGCTTATACTTCTCCCGCCCGTCCTCAAGTTTTACCTGTTGAGAATCATAACACCAGCCTCTGTGAACTTACTGCAATGGATTCAGTATTAGCACCTAGAATTGTTGAAGGAAAATTGCCAATGAAGCGGGAAAAGGGCAGTCAGCATGAAGGACAAGTCGCTTCATTCTGACGCCCTTGTACCACCTCAAGAACATTTGGCAACCTCTAATTATTCTTATATTGTTGTGCCTGGGGAGATGAATTGGAACTCTGGATATTAAGGAACCTGATACTAAATATTCTTTATATGACGAATCTCCTATGTTTCTCACTCTGCTCCTCAATTCAGGAGTTTAGTCCCACAAATCACAGTTCAAGTTCACAAGGTTTCCTATCCACAACATTGTTGACAGTGGTTCCCCATTGAATATCATTTTTTCATTTGATTCAACGCATCAAGGTAGCTCATGATTTGCCTTACTAAATGGAATATGAAACATATGGACCACAATTCAAAAGGTTGATTGGGGCAAATCCTAACTACCCATTTGCTTTAACAAGTTGTCATTAAATACCTCAGATGTTTCATTTGACTCCAATTTTTACAATCTCTTCAAAAAATCCTAGTTTCTCCGTGACTATTCCGCCATCTGAAGTATGACAAAGGTTTCTTATAACTTTTAGGACACGTGGCTTCATTAGTTTTCGAGACCACCTGCAACACTAAGATGGATTTCAAATCTCTGGCCTTCCTGTTGGAAAGCAAAAGTTAGATCAACTGTCTCAAATATCATACGAGAGGCTTTTGAGTAATGTTACCCCTTCCTGTGGTAGATGGCCAAGAAGATATGGCTATTTATCAACAAAGCCAATTAATATACCACCAAAGTCCCAGGTCATCGTTGACATTAAAGTACATATCAATATTTTTTTGTGAAAAGTGCTAAAAAACGAGGCTTAGATAGCCCTTCAGTCAGGAAATCCTCAATTTTCAGATTTTTTTGGATTTCCCTATGATGAATCCATACTGGTGCTGCTGGCCAACCTCACTGACAAATATAGGACAGTGGGGCCTAAAAATCCAACAGCTTAAGTTCGCCTACTTCCTTTAAAAGCCATTGAAGATGTATGTAACTTAGTAAGTCTAAGTGTTTTTGGTTTAGAATCACCCTTAAGGTAGCTCTAATTGATACATCTACTAGCTGAGAGTTTACCAGTGAGAAACAGAGCTGAGTTGAGAAATTACTAGAAAAATAATCTGACCTTTTTAAATTTTCACATATGATTTTAGAAAGATGAATGGCATTTTATATCATGTTGAAGTCGGGTATTCTCAACCTATCTGATCCCATCCCTACCCAAAGAGTAAAGCTGAAGAATCTCAGGTTGCTGTTGAGCTCAAGAAGCGATTTCAAGCTGGGTTAATGGTGCTTCCCATAGCCCTTGGGCTCCCCTCTCTTAGTTTGAAGGAAGGATGGTAGTCATCATGTAGTAATGACTATTGTTGAACTTACTCCATTACTAAAGAAGGCGGCTACCCTTTGCCCCAGATTGATGACTTTCCCCACTTGTATCATGAAGCACGATTTTTTCTGCTAGGGATTTCACTAGTGGATACTGGCAAGTAGAGCTGGCAACTGAAGATTGATCCAAATGCGTGCTCATAGCTATAAAGGGTTATTTGAGCTAACTAGGATGCCCCAAGAACTTTTCAACGAGCCTGCTACATTCCAACGTAAAATGGATGGGATCCTGAAAATTTTTGAAGCTATCCTGTGTCACTATATGCCTCGATAATATTACTGTATTCTTAATAAGCTTTAATTGAAACATGGAACACCTTAGCGAAGTCTTTAATTGTATTAAAAAAGTATCCAAAAAACTCAAGACTTAAAAGTGCTCTTTCTTTTAATCCAAAATTAAATTTCTCAGACACAAGATCTCAAACATGGAATTCAGTCCATCATGGATAAAGTCATTGCTATCAATAAGATGTCGCGCCCCAAAGGCTTAGGTACGTTCAAGTATTCCTAGATATGGTAGGATATTATTGTCAGTTTATCACTCTGTTTGCCGATCTAACTAGAACCCTAGTTTACCTTCTTTAGAAAAAATTGTCTTTCAAATTCTTGAATAATAACAGGCTTTTTTTGCGCTGAGGACCGCCCTTTGTACTAAACCCATTTTAGTTCATGCACGTTTTGACCAGCCATTCTAGTTATTCACCTAGAATAGTGACATCGCAGTCAGGGCTTATCTAGCCAACACATAGAAGACCAAGTTGGCCATCCAGTGGCCAACTTTTGCAAGACCCTGAGCAATGCCAAAAAAAATTATAGTGTTACTTATCGTGAGTACCTGATTGTTTTATTGGTGATCAAGCACTTACAGCCATAACTATACGGCACCCATTTTACCATTATCACAGACCATGCCTTGCTTTAAAGATTACAGCAAATGAAAGACACAGACAGTTAGTTAGCGAGATGGGAACTAAGAATACTGAATCACGACTTTACCATTATCCATTGCACAGAAGAAATTTACAAAATGCTGATTCTTTTTTGAGTATTTCAATGTTGTCTGACTTAACCTCTAAAGAAGAGCAACTATATGATCTATTTGGCTGTCCTGAACAAAGTGAATTAGAATCTCCTGAGATCGAACTGAGCTATGGAAAATATGTCAGAACACTCAGATTAAAGAAAAATAATGTATAAAAAAGTTGACAAGAAATGGCTCCTTCACATATGCCCTTCTTCACAGTCAATGTCATTCTTAAATGACACTCAACTGCGGGACATGGAGTGGTGAAAAAGACTTATGAATATTTAAACAAAAAAATATTGATATTGGATGGTTATGTCTATATAAAGTGGTTTTAGAGGCTTGTTTGACTTGTTGTGCCCAAGATCAGGCTAGCCCTTGATATCAACGTTCAGTTGCAACCCTGAAAGTCCATTTAATGATGACAGTATTGATGTCGTGGGCTAGATCCCTTTGGCTTACTTAAGCATAAATATCCTTTTAGCCATAGAACATTTAGTTGAATGGGTTAAGGCGATTTCTGTGACAGATGTGTTTTAGAAAAAGGCTTATTCATTATCCAATACATTTTCACTCAGCACAGATGCTTGAAAATTCTACTTTTAAATGGCAGGCTAATCTTTGCCTCACAAATAGTCCAAGGACTTGTGCACTTTTTGGGATTAATAAAGTAACCGCTCTGGTAATAACTCTACCAATAAGGTGGTGGAATGCGCAAATGGAACACTTGTTTCCATATTGCAGAAGAAGGCCACCTCCAATACTAAGCTTTGGAACCACTATTTGCCCAGCGCCTTTCCCACTTATTGGATTAGTTACCATAGAATAATCAAGATGTCCCTTCTATAAAGCTCTATATGGGAGTATTTCTTAGCTGCCAAGCAGCGTACACCCTAATAATTTCCTTGGTACCTGAAAACTTTGATTTGAAAAAGAGGGCTTTAACCAGTGAACTTATATGGCTTCAAGTTCATGCTACTCAGGGAATTATTATTAATACAGCAAAGTAGACATAAAACTCCAATTTTGGCTGACCCTCTTTACTAACATTACAGTTAGTTGACCTAGTCCTTTTCTATCACCATTAAAATGGGAGGTGACAGAATACAATCACTTTATTTAATTAGGCCCTACTGCGGCATTCATAAAGTGAACTCTAAATACTCCATTGCTGACATTACGTAATGGATAGTGGTTAATTGAGTACATGTCCATTTCCTATGGCCCTAAATCCCCCTCTGACAGATCTTTAGGGGGCGTTGTTAAGACTAAGGTAATAAATAAGATGAGATCCCTTGCGCCTGAATCAAGCCCCAGTAAGTTTGACTCTTGAGCCCCTTATGATCAAAACCAATCCCTGAAGGCACTGACTGTTTATTTGATCAAGAATCATCACATGCACAAAAATTGATGAAGGTGCTTTCTGGAATTGGCAACTCACCTTCGATAATTTGAAGATTTGACTCCTTCAATGAGGTCACAAGAACATCATTGACAAAGAACACTGAAGTTGATAACTAAGAAGCTGAATTTGTAGGATTTAGAATTCCTGATCATAAAGAGCAATATAGGTCCTCTTGGAATTGTGTCCCCACTCACCTCATAAGCCTTGGGCCTTTTTAACGCATTAAAGTAGTTTAATTTAACCCATCTTTTTGCCTTCATCAACCTCTCCTCTTTTTTTACAGCATTATGACCCATTTGAACCCCGGCTTATAGTTAAGAGAAAGATAAGTCAACAAGGACCATTGATTATGGAGTCACTATGTATGTGGAGAGTATATGTAGCTCCTCAGAAAGTTTAGTGCGGAGTTTTTTTGTTAGTACTCAAAAACCTACTTAAAATTTTTACCAAGAGCTTTGAAACCAAAACCCAAAGCCCGTGGTGAAATGGCAGAAAAACTTCTTCTAGCAGTCATAATGAGAAAGAATAATATAAGATCCTCAAGTCTCAACAAGAGAAATTTCTATGATGAATTGATAATCTTGAAGCTCATCAAACCTCTGAGGCTCAGTCAGTACCTCATAACCTATTTTACAGAGTAGCCCACGCTAAAAAGGATCTAGTATCCTGTGCAACTCAGGTGGCTACCCAATAAATTGACAAGCAACTCAACAAATTAAAGAGTGATATGATAAGCAAATCACCTAGTCAAGAAGACACCAATCAGATTTACAGAATCTTAATGAAGCTGAGCAACGTTTAAATACCCTTAAAAAAGAATAAAAGCTAGACAATTAGCCTCCTCAAAGTACTGAATGAAAAGAGATGAAGAATGACTTGAACTGGCGCATTGTAATAACAAAAAGTGAGAACAAGCTATTATGAACTTATTGGTCTACCGCTTGTCAACAAGTCAATGATCTTGACACCCAACTTGAATACCTGGAGAATGGTAATGTCTTACTCAAAAGATGTGTCATTTTGCTGGGTATCGCAATAAGACTTACTCTTACAGAAACAGAACAGCATCTTAACCTCTACAATATCAAAAATTGTTGCCTCACTTGACAGGTCGAGTAGAGAGACACATGTACCATAAATAAAGAACGAAAAAGTTACCTGGAGTAAACATTGTCATAGGATTGAGAAATCATTACTCTTAAAATTAACTTCAAGTAATTATTTCAATCCTTAATAAAGAATTATTGCATCTTTTCTCTACAACAATGAAGCTTAATGGAAGTTTAACTGATCATCAAAAGGTTAAGCATACCTTGTATTGTTGAAGCTTTATATCTCAGTAAAAAAATGACCCATTAATCGACCTGAATACTTGGAGTTAGGTAAAGGAAGCGCTTTATTAAATAATATGGTTCTAAGCAAAGATTGAGTATGAAGAACAGCTTTCTTAAAGATTGTGTTATACCAAAATGAAATACTGGTGAAGTTGCAGATCATATCTAATTGAGGCTTAAGCTCTGATGACCTCAAAGATGTTTACATTGGTCAATGTTGTAATAGTGTTGTTGCTGATTTACATTATAATCCCAATCTATACATGCAAGTCACGTCTATCAAACAAAGCTTAAACTCTGTCTTAGACTTCAAAATAAGCCCTGCTAGATGTGGTTGATATAAGGCATACGGCTACCAACCTGAAGTTGCAGGTTTGATTCCCATCCTTTGCACATTGATCAGGGTGCCAGCCAAAGGAAGCTATTGGTGGTTAGTAGGTCTAATAAAACGAAAACCTTACCCATGACGTAACCAGAAAAATTTGAGTCCCAATCTGGAGGTGGAAAAACTCTCTTTGATGGAGTTGACCCTGTTCAGGTTTCATGTCATTTCTTTCTTTTGGTAATGCCTGTCCCATGATTGACTTGCCTCAGTTAAATAGATGTGGTTGATATAAACAAGCCAGAAACCACCCAGAAAATAACCCACAAAACTCAGAGCTTATACCTTAGAAAAATCAAACCAAATAGGTGGAGAAGCCAGAGTGCAGTTTTTAAGAAGAATAAACAAGCTGAAGAAGAGTATTTTTATAAGCACCTTGACCATGCCGAGCAAGGTAAAAGGAGGCTAGCTTAGAATCTGGTACCTTAAAACTCAAACAGCCTAATGTACTTGATAATGAAACATTGTTGATTACTCACCTCATAGCTTTAAAGTGATTCCAGTGATGGATTTGAAGGAGTATGAGGACACATTTTATTATATTTTAGGTACACCCACTGATATTGCCATCATGGATAATTTGAACACCTAATTTTGATCATGCCCAGGTCCCTGAGGAGAATTAACTCAGTCAAGTTATTAGGTGCCCAAAGATAGTTGATACGGCAAGTCATACTGACCAGTTTTTCCCTGTTGATGTGACCCCTTTCAAGCGTACACAGACTTATAAAGCTTAAGAAAAATATCCAGAGACTACCTTAAAGCTCAATAAAAAAATCTGACTTAAAAATGTTTTAGACCTCCTGCTTTAGTTTAGAGGAATTATTACTAAATTAGGAGTTGTGATATAGAAAGTCAGAGTGATGGCTATCATGTATAATAATCACCATTCAATGTCATCTCATTCTAGCTTATCAAGTAGATAAAACTAAACCCAAATCTTGAGTACAACAAAGAGTATAGCACTGCAGGTCTAAACAACACCAAAGCTTAGGCGCCTAGTCTTCCTTGCTGATTCAATTGGCAAACTAGATTCTAGCTCCCACAATTCCTATGGAAACTATCAAGCAAGAAGTACTTATAGAAAAAATTTATGATTAAATACAATGGAGAACTCAACTTAAAGGAAAGCTATTTATCACTTCTCAAATATGAGTTTCCCAGCCTATTGGATAATAAAGATTTAGAAAAATGGATTAATCTATTTGAGTACCCTTTTCCTACTTTGTCTTATGATATTCTAATATTAGAAGAAATATGAAAAGGATCATCAACTCAACAAATGCAGCATATGGCAAACCCTTCTATTTTACCAAGGAAGTAAAAATAAAACAGGAGAACAATAAAGTGGTTTCTACTGATAAAAGTCTCAAGGTACCTGTTGGGATTCTTGATAGTTTAAATGAAGCCTTAACTTGGGGCTTCCAACTTATTATCTATTTTTGGGCAATATTGACTTATATTTACTATAATCAATCTACCAATTGATGCTTTGTTGGGCCTAAAGCCCAAAATTATTATTAACTTTTGATTTATTTAGTATCAGCCAAATTCAAATAATAATTGGACAAATTTAAAATAAATTACAAACAAATAACTCCACTAATTAATAATACAGGTTAATAACTCTATTGCAACTATTATTCTTTCTGTAGGGAATGAATCCCTCTATCAGATTATTCAACCTTATCTCTACCTTAACTATATCTTTTAAGTACCTTTACCTATTGCCTACTTCCCTTTATCTTATAAAAAAACAAGGATGATATTTCTTAAACTAGTTTCAATTCTACCAGTCTATATGCCAATAATTCCTTATATCCCTAATCTTATCCTTTCTCTTCTTAGCACTATTTAGGGTGCTAATTATTTACCTAATAAAACAAATTTTACACTTTTATCTTTAATTAGGCTCTTTGTAAAGTTCACTCTCTTGTTTTGGGACCTCTGAACCGGTGTAATTAAGTCCCTATTAACTATTGGGCCCTCTGAACCAGTGTGGTTAAAGCCCTGACTATTGACTATTAGGACCTATGAACCTGTTACTAAGGTTAAGTACTCCTCTCATCAGTCCACCTCAGCAATCTTCAAAGGACAGCCTTCAGACTCCCTGAAGTCCTGACATACCCACATACTGCCTATTACATATAATTAGATTTGATGGAGTCAGAAGATTAGAACCAAGTGTATTACCAGGTGTTTTTGACCAGCCTATGAGTGACCAATCAAGTTAATAAGGAAAACCTGGTTGTATTGTGAAATGAGTGTCAAGAAACACCAAAAGATTGGAAAATCACAATTGAGTCTAGTTAATAAATTAACAATGTGCATTTTATTTGTACTCAAGACAATTTTTCTACCCAATGATAATCTAATTTTTACCATACCTTAAGTCTATATATCTGTTAGGCTAAATCAAGAGGAGCTTGAGAACATCGATGAATCCCCCCCTCAAATTGGTACCATCTTTTACTAAAAAAAGAGGAGCTTGAGAAGGAGCATTAGCTATTTGAAGATATTAAGATGTTTTCTTCACGTCAGATGTCATCTATGGCCACATTAAGAACTTTAAATATAGTATTGACGTAGGAGTCTCAACCTTAATACAATCAAAGCCATATAGGAAGTTTAAGGTAGAGGAGCAATACATGAAGATTGAGGAAAAAAATTATTGGATGCCTATTTATTAATTCCCTCTAAGAGTCCTTGGTCGTCCCCACTGTTACTCATAAAGAAGTAAAATGGTGATACAGAATAGTGATGGATTACAGGAAGCAGTAAGGCTTTATGAACAAGGGCAGCTATCCCATCCATGAACTAATGATGCTCTGGCATCATTATCCAGCTCAAATATCTTCTCCATGATGAAACTCGCCAGTGACTAATGGCAGATGGATTTGTTTCTAGAGGATCAGAAAAATGAGCGTTGATATTCCTAGAAGATTTATCTCAACAGAACTGGTTCCTCACAGGGATTCTTGCAATGCGCCTGCCTTGTTTCAATAGCAATATTTTATATCCTTCAAGATCTAAACTGGCTGCATGATTGTCTACCTAGATGACATAACGGTGCTCTAAAGGGCTTTTACCAATTAAATGGACCACCTCAAATAAAATTTACAACGACTGAGAGAACAACATTAAACTAAACCCTGCAAAGTGTACCTTCCAACAGGAATTGGAATAGTATAATATGCTATATTATGGGAAGGAATTTAACCCTTATATGTTAAGGGTAAAACAATCTCCAGAATTCCTAAATCAAAGAGACTAAGAGATATAGTAATACTCTTAGGAATTATGGGATATCACCATAAATTTACCATATTTTCGCTCAACTTGCTGAATCAGTTGTCCATTTGATTGCTAAAAACACCTTTTTTATGGGGAGTAGATCTAAAAACCGCATTCAAGACTATAAAGTATTTTGTTATATAGAAGGCCAATTTTGCAACGTCTAAATTATGAGAAACATACATTTCTTTACAGATTCCTCAGACTTAGCTGTAGGGGCCATACTCTACAACTAAATGATGAAGGCGTCGATCATAAGGTGTCCTATTACAGCAAGATGATTTCAAAGGCTAATTTATAAAATTATAACGTCACATAGAGAAAATGCCTACCAGTTGTACTCAAAATGAAACTTTTCAGGCCTTTTTTATGGTACAAACTTTTACATTTGTTACAGACCTCGCTTTGTTAATTAGCTGAAAAATATGAAGAATCTGATAGAAAAACAAACCCAAATGGCTCTCAAACTTATTAACTATGACATGTACATTATCCATTGGTCTGGAGTGAAACACATAGGTTTAGATAGACTGACCTGATTGCTCTTATTGTATCTAGACAATATCAAAGCTAATTTTTTATGACCTACTAGTGAATCCAGGCTTTGAAAGGACAAAGATGATCCAGTTTAGAAAACCTGAACTGATACTTGCAAAGTACTAAATTTGGTGATGGGTTACTATACAAGAAAATCAAATTTATTTGGTTACCTTACTTGCAACTTTCATAATGGATACCAGATATTATGGAAGCACACAATACCTTAGGACATGGATGAGCTAGAAAAAACTTACATATGTATAAAGAATTGATACTATTAGGAAGAAACACTATACTCTGTAGTGGAAGTTTAAATACCTGCTTAAAGTGTCAAAAACAAACGCCGCACAAGGCTAAGTCCTAGTATCATCCATTAAACCCTAAGCAGCCATTACATGTTATCAGTGTAGAAACATAGACACACTTCCTAGAAAATACTGAGGAATTTGAGTTATCCTTTTAGGGATTAATCATTTCATTAAGTTGGTCAAAGCAATTGCCACTCTAGTAAAACTGCCAAGGCACCGCCAATTTTTATTCAATACATATTTACTACACATGGTTGTCCGCAGGTATTGTTATGTGATAATCAAAGAAGATTTCTTCAAGAGTTGTGAGGCTTTTAGCTACATGAATTAAAAAACAAAAACTTTTTTCTCTCTAAAACCCCTCAACTAAAGGGAATGTAGAGATAGCAAATATAATGCTAGTTTCAATAACATGAAAGATAGCTAATTCCAATCTATTTAACTGGGAACAATATCTTCTGAGCGCGTTGATAGATTACAGAATAAGTTACTATCATATTATCAAAATCTCTTCAATGCCCTATATAAAAGAGAACCTGGCATCTGGGCTCTATTAGCCCACAAATTAGACAATGATAACACCAAAGAGATAGAGAAGGTGCTAAAAAGAGTAGTTAAAAAGGTAATTCAATTTAATTTCAAGGCGATGAAAGACATAACAAATTTGGTTACAAGAGAATAACAAGCAACAAATGCAGCCTGTTAACCTTTACCCGCTTTAAAAGTTTCTAATTTAGTCTTTTACTACCATAATTGCATAGTTCCCAAGGAGGAAAAATTGGATTCCATCTGGTATGGACCGTATGCTATAACTTATATGTGGAATTGAATAATCAATAATGTCTTTAGAAACTGGAGATACTATCAATTGGGTACAAATCCAAACCCTACTTCAATACTCCTCTGCCAATATTCTTGTGTGGTTATGTAAATATGAGAACATCAGATATTATAAGAAGAATATTGATAAAATTGAATCCCACAAGAGAATTGACGCCTAGACTAGAAAATGGGGTAAAGAATTATCATCAATAAACTATACAAAAAATCATAAGTTGATGAGGAATTTTAAAATTAAGAAATTTCCATCAGACCATCTTTATTTTAATTTACCTGGAGACAGTATCCTGATAGCCAAAGCAAAGGATATATAAATATCAGGTGAACACAAAATAGGTGACAAGCAAGGAATTAATTAAGTCATACCCTAAAAGGGTAACATCTGGAATATACCTAACAGACAACTTTAGTGAACCAACTTTTGTCAGATTTGGTCTAACAATGACATAAAGCTCAACTGTTAATTTTATGATAAAAAGGCATTCATGAACCTGTAAGCGGTATTTAATGAATGGCCTTGATTAAATATCCCCCTCTACTAATCTTTTTGTTCAAGTTGGTAGGGGAATTATATTGTCAGATGTTCATAAAATCCCTAAAGCTATTTTTATAAAAGGTCCCTTTTATATAAGTCTCTTTATTTTACCTTGTCTTCAATAAATGCCTTCACCTCTTACCATAGGAGGAATCCTCTAGTTGATGGGACCTAAGCAAGACTTGTCACCCCCAAAAATATATACTTTCTTTGAGTCTTAGAATATTGAAAGTAAAGACTGTTGGGCTTCTTAAGCACAGCAACATCAATCCACAATAAAAATGGAAGCCCTACACCTGTATAGTTTCAGGATAGCCTTATTTTTAATTTACTTCTTAATAAGTTGATCTCCTCCCATGTTATTGCAGCACTCATTGCTTGAGTCTTTACTTCAAAGCATTAGGTGATTTGGTCTGTTCTCTATTGTAGGTCTTGAAATCAATTATAGAGCTTAACTGCGTAAATTATACAACTTCCAGTTTGCTGGGCATTTGTAATTTAATGGTATCTTAGAGTTAATATCCATCCATTCAGAGAGTGATTGTGGTGATGATGGAGCTTGGAGGCCCTGACTTCAGGCTTAATTTACACTCTATGCAAGGTCTGGACATTGCTTGTGGTACTGAATTATGGCAAGGGTTCAATTTTTCCCTAATACCATAAGCTTAGATTACAACATTGATAAGCCCTTTCCTCCCTTTTTATTTGCCTAGTATAGATAGTCCATTAGAAAGGTGCATTATCAACCTTTAAATGATTATAAACCTTTTTAACTGGATAATATCTTAACTAAATCTACTAGTCTCTATAAATAGAAAAAGATTTTTGGGTATACATATATGTATGTGAAACTCTATCACCCAAACAAATAGGCCAAAAATTACAAAACTGGGAGCAAGTATTTTATGAATTAAAAGAATCAACTTGGAAAAGTATTAAAAGCTATACTTTATAATATGAATAAAGAATTAAATTAAGATTAAAAATGCTATATATGATACTAATAAAAATACTTGATAACTTTGTTTTTAGATACAGTTTAGGTTATTTAATTGTTTTGATAGATTTAGTAGTTTCAGTTAAGCAAATGATGGTTACTATTCAATTTGAGAGACTTATTAGTATTGGCTAATTAAATGGTGATTATTATATCATTTTTAGGCTCAATGGTTTTGGCTAAATTGGGTGGTGAGTATTTAGGAATTGATAAACTCAAAAATTTGCAAGCAGTTGGGTTTTTAGTTGAGTTAATAGAGTTAATAGTTTTGACTATTTAGATGTTGTTATATAGGGAATTTGATAGGCTCAATATCTTCAAAAATTGCGGAGGATGATTTTTGATTTAATAATCTAATTGGGTTTTCATGGTGGTTAGTGACTATTCAATTGATTCACAAATTCTCTCTCGCTGAACTTATAATGAACATTTACTAATATAAAATCTATAAGTAAAACTTCAGATCTTTAATAATATAAAGCTTATGATGAAGCAATTTAGAGTTTATAATTAAATCTTATTGGCCCAAGGGTTATGTAGCAGCTAATATGAGATAATTTGAGAATCTTTATAATATATTATTAAGATTATTTAAAATTCTTAGATATTTTTAAAAATTTCAATTCTCCAAGAAAATGAGAATCATACAGGCTAATTGGATAATTCTCCTTTATATTACCTATAATTTATTTTTTTACTAACGTGTTTAAAATTGGCTTAATTTAATAACTCTAGATAAAATAGATAACCAAGAAAACCTTTTATAATAATTATTTAGTTCTTATTTTTCTAATATTTTTTTGGAATTTTTACAAATTGATATACTATACTTTAGCTAATCAGATAAGTCTGATAATAACAATGTGCTTAGTGTATATAATCAAAATAAGAATTCTATTAATTTTTTTTTCTACTTATCATTATAATAAGCTATTTAAATTCTCAAGAGACTAGGTAGTTTTGTAATTATATTATTGATCCATAAGATTCTCATAGTTTACTACACTCTTTGATGACATATACCAATCTCATTATATAATATAATGGTGGTATATATGCAAATATGTATCACATTGTCTCCTAAACAAACGAGATAATAAAAATACTTGAAAAAGGTTACTTTACAAAATAGAAGATTAGAATTTTAAAGTTTCTTAAAAAACAAAAAATAAAAATAATAGTTATATATAAGATTTAGAATAATATATTTAATTCCAATAGGAATTGGTGGTTTGTTTAGGCCAAGCAATTTGTGATTATTCAGATGTTTTGATAGGATCAATGGTTTCATCCAAGCGGTAAGCAGTTATTTGGTAATATAAAAGGCTCAACATCTTTGGTAAGCATTATGTGGGTGTTAAATCCTGAGGATTTCTCACTTGATAAATAAAGTCCCACACGCTTAATCAGGAAAAGTTCAGCTGAATGATCCTTGATTTTGCCAGTGTCTTATGGTATTTTGACCGTTTGGAAGCTCACTAGGCATAATCAAATAACCAAGACTCTTCTGCTCAATTTTGGCTCAATTTTCCTTCCATATTTGGGAACTTCTTCTGGCAGGCAAAGGTACAAGATGTGGATTCTGAGAATCCAGCTTGCTGACACTCTCCAAAAGAGACTTAAGATAAAAACCAGAAAGAAATTTAAATAAAATAGATTTTTTATAAAGACTAAATTATTTGATACTGGCCCTGATTAGTCAGGACTAGTTTCCAAGTTTTGGTGCAGCAATAATTGTCCCAAATGTGCAAGTGTATTTAGCCCAAGCTTTCAATAGAATAATCAGATTGAATTGACATAAATTTAATTGGCCTGAGCTTTGTAGTTGCAATAAGATTTAAGTCAAAGATTTAGAGTATTATCTAAAGCATTGGGAGGATAATTGGCCTGATCTGTTGGTTGTCAAAGGGTTTATTTTCAGGTCAACCACCAGAATCTGGCATTTCCCCACACTTGACTCAAACATAAGACCTATGATTCCTGATTATCCTTCATTGATTGTCATTTGTTAATTTCAGCTGTTTTGCTGATATAGTAGCCCAGGTGCATTGCTTTACTCATCCCTAATTGATGGCAAATCTGGAGTTGGATCTTCCCATCCTCAAGTTCAAATTAAGGTAATAATAAGGTGTGATATTTATATTGTTATTTTAGTTTATATACTTTTTTGTTTTTTATAGTTTTTACTGTTTTTATTTTTATTTACTATATTTTATTTTATATTGCAGTGCTAATGTTTTGTATGTTTTTTTTTCTTTTTTTGATTGGCCAGCTTATTGAACCTTCTTAGGAATGGACTCAGGCTGATTAGGGTTGTCAAAACTGCGGGTTCAGATTTCTAAATAATTTGTAAGCTCTCAGGTTTCCATTTCTCAATTGAACGCAGGTATCATGATATGGTGCAATTCCTGAGAAGGGCATGACTGCATGTCCCATCGCAAGCTTAGCGTCAAATTTATACATTGCAGTGCACCCAAGAAAGACTTGTGCCTCATGGAAAAATCTGTCTGCAAAGTCTTAAATAGTCTCATTCTGATTAAATTTAATATTAAAAATTCTCTTTTTTGGGCTTCTAATTTCTCAGGCCCTCCAAACTGTTTTGTCACTGTAATTTTGGCATCTGTATAAGACCAATCGTCGCCTAAATAGGGCATAACAAGGTCCCAGCTATGGGCATCAAGTGAGTTGATCAGTGCTGATCTTTTTGTATGGTCTGATGCTCCCTACATTGTTTTTTTCAAATAACTTGAGGAAAGAGTGAACATTCCCATCCTTATAGAATTTTGGTAAGTTTAGCGGTTTAAAGTCATTTCAACCTGTTTTAGGTATAGGGGTTGTACTTCTTCTTGAACATGTTGGTGTTAATCATTTAGAATTGGCCTGATTTCCTATTGGGGAGTATCTGGAGTTGGTATTGATGTCAGAACCCTAGGCATAGGACAGATGTTCAAAATAATGGTTTCTGCATCAGTGTCAATTTCCAAGGATTCAAATTCATGATATTGCTCCAAAGACTGGCTTCTGATACTTGAAATTGGTCCTTGGTTGTTTTTCCAAACTGTTTTTTTGCTGAATGAGCAGAGCTTTTTCCTATTTCTTTTTTGTGCATCTGGGTGAGCACTGGCAGCTCTGCTGTTTGAGGGATTCAAATCCTTTTTCAACGTTGTCATACTCCTCTTTGAATAAATCTTGATTGGACGTTATGCTGTTAGTATCTTTGGCCATACTGTCTACTCAGGTATTTACAGTTAATATTTACTTTTAAGTTCTCAACTCCTCTGTAGTGAACACTAGTTGTTAAATCCTGAGGATCGCTCACTTGAAATAAAATCCTGCATTCTTTTATTTATTCAAGGCAAGCTGACCGGGGGATGGACATTACCAAAAATAGAGAAAGAAAGTATCGACATGAAACCTGAGCAGGGTCAACTCTGTCGTAGAAAGTTTTTTCACCTCCGGATCAGGACTCGGATTTTTCTGGTTACATCATGGGTAAGGTTTTCGTGTTATTATACCTACTAACCGCCAATAATTTCCTTCAGCTGGCACCCTGATCGATGTGCGAAGGGCGGGAATCGAACCTGCAACCTTCAGGTTGGTAGCCGTACGCCCTACCGACTCGCCTTCCACCCCCAAAATCCTGCATTCTTAATCAGGATGAAGTTAGGCTGAATGATCCTTGATTTTGCTAGTGCCTTACGGTATTTTGACTGTTCAGAAGCTCACTAGGCATAATCAAATAACCATGACTCTTCTGGTCGATTTTGGCTCAATTTTCCCTCCATATTTGGGAACTTCTCCTGGAAGGCAAAAGTACAAGATGTGTATTCTGAGAATCCAGCTTGCTGACACTCTCCAAAAGAGACTTAAGATAAAAACCAGAAAGAAGATTAAAATAATAACTTTTTGATAAAGACTAAAATATTTGATTTAGCCCCAATTAGTCAGGACTAGTTGTCAAGTTTTGGTGGAGCAATAATTGGCCCAGATGTGCGAGTGTATTTGGCCAGAGCTTTTGATAGAATAATTGGATTGAATTGACGTTGATTAATTGGCTGAGCTTTGTAGTTGCAATAGGCTTTAAGTTAAGAATTAGAGTATTAGCTCAAGCATCAAGAGGATAATTGACCTTATCTGTTGGTTGTCAAAGGGTTTATTTTCGGGTCAAGCACCTGAATCTGACAGTGAATATTTATATGATTTGATAGGCTCAAAGATTTATGCTAAGTATTTAAAGATTTGGTTGATTTGATAGGTAAAAAGGTTTGACTAATATAGTCATTTTAATTAATCTAATATGCTCATTAGTTTTGTTAAAATTTTTATTCTATCAACCTAAAATGTTCTCCAATCATATGTCATTTTAGTAGGATGTCAGTCAAAGGTATCACCCACCACTTGGTTGAGACCATTTAACTGTCAAAACGTAAAAACCACCAAATGCTTAAGTGACAAAATTAACCTATCAAAATCAACTAAAAAACACCACATGCTTAGGAAAACAATAAATTTAAATTGACCATAGTACCATCTGCATAGATGAAAACAATGAGGCAGCTAAATTTCCACATCAATTACATATTAAGTAGTGAATCTTCAACCTATGAATTTTTTTAAATCCACAATGTATTATCAAAACCATTTAACTTATCAAATAAGCTTAAGACTACATAACCACTTGAAAAACCATTAACCTATCAAAACAACTAAAGAACACTGAAACTAATATCCAAACATATCAATAAAATGTTTACCACATAGATGTAGAACAGTTTGCAGCTAGTGATTTATACAGAAGAAAGATCCTTTTTCAATAAGTTATTTTTTGTAAATATCAAAGAATGTATATAGATACAGAATTTCCAGTAATTTATATAATTTTCATTGCTTTTTGCATCCATTAAAGGCAATTAATGTAATTTTTATTTGAATCCATTACAGGCCAATTCATATATTTTTCATTGTTATTTTTTGAAAATCAATGAAAATATATGAATTTGCCTGTAATTGATGCAAATCGGCCTGTAAAACCATGTAACTTATGTGTAAGGTAATGATATGGTACTATATTTTTATGAAGCTTGTCTATAAATTGCTTTCCATAAGACAGTAGAAATGCCATTCTGTTATGTTTGTGAACTTTTATCAAGACAAATTAGTTTTGATTACAATATCTAAGTAGCATAAATCATGATTTACTTTATATAGTAAAATAAAAGAATTATAATAGGTTACTTGAGTCTTTAAGGAGATTAAAGTCTAGACACAAAACAAGTCAGGATGATAATTTTTTTAGTATACAAAAAATAAAGGTTTTTGCTATGCTATTTGACACTGTGATATTAAGAATATTTAATATATATCTTTTCAGTCATAAAATTTGACGAGCACTGTGATGGTGTGTGTTTAATTCTTACCATTGCATAATATTGTAGCATGATGCTAAAAATCAGTTAAATAAAGATTAAGAAGATTATGATAACCAATACTGAATAGCAATAATTAAAAACCTGATGAAACTGAAGAAGGAAAACAAATTTATAATCAGTTTCCTCTATAGGGTTATAAATCTATATATCAACAAGTATATAATTAGATTCTGTCATGATTTGTAATGACATGGCCCAAAGGAATGTGCTTTTCCAACAATAGGTTAATTTATCAGAGTTTCTAATTGTATTTGACTGATAGTTTTCGCCCTTTTTGCCCTAGATCAGATCTAAAGCAACTTGTTTTACTGTTAAATTGCACATTTAATAATTTCTTATTAGATATAGCTCCAAAGAAGTCTGGCCTAGGTCTTAACCAATATTATCAAGCAAAGGTATTCTTCATTTTTTGTATAGTTTTTTACTCTATAATCCAATAAAAACTTTACTATCATGTTTTCTATTTGTCAACTTATTTAGTTTGTAGATAAGGTAAAATACAGAATTCTCACCAAGTGAGGTTTCTTATTCTTATAAGTTCCCTATAATACTTTCCATCATTGTCTTGTCATTTTTCTATAGCTATCTAGGTTAGACTACTTGGATTATACAAAAGAAATATTTATATCTAATATGGTTTCTATGTTAACAATATAACATTAGTTAAAAATAATAATTTCAGTATAATCTATATTATATAATCATTTTATCTAAATAAAATATCATCATATGAACCAAGTAAACTATTTAATATAGTATGATAAAAAATTTTATAAAGGTTTTATTCTATTTAACATTTAAATCAACTAATATTACTAACTCATGATTTCTATACATAGCATTAGTTAAAACTACCAAAAGAGATTTTTTATCTCAAGCTATCAATTTTTTCTAGCTAGATGAACCAATGTATCTTATAATTGAAAATAAAACAGTAATCAGTGTATACCTCTTTAGGTTGGGAACACCTAGTGCTAAAAAATAATTACAGTAAAACCTCTATATGTTAAGCTCTTATATAAAAAATCTAATCTATTGAGATTTTATGCCATATAAAGATTCTTTGAAATTAAATTTTTTTATAACTAATGAAATTCCTTTCCTTCAAAAACCATTTAATTCAATATTGTTGATGCTACTGTACATACTAAAGTAGTTTGATATATAGAATCAATCCTTTTTGTGTAATTCCTTACTCTTAATATAGCTACTTAATACTATAGGAATATAAAAAATAAGATTTTTTTGGATGCTATAATTATCTAGAAGTTTTAGACTAACTATAATTTATATTACTTTTATTACAAATAATATAGTGTTTCTAAGCTATTTTATTTCATCCTTTTTATAATCAAAATATACTTATAAATCATTAACCTTAAAATTCCTTGTGACATAAAATGCAGTATGCTGTATAGTTCAAAATATTTTATTATTTTCTAATGATTCATATCTAATCCCTATTAGAAAACTCTTACAGTTTATATATAGCTTTATTTATATTTGATACAAGAGAGATGCTAACCTATTAGAATAGGTGATAAGTTATAGCTTTGCATTTTATTATCTTATTGTATAAGGTAGGTGCTTGTGATCATAAGTGAGAAATAATAAACTGAACTTTATATCATCTAGACTTCTGAAATAAAACAACCACTTGATAACATCTTTTAGTGTAAGATTCATAAGCAATTAAATCCTTTGTTATACTATAACTATAATAGTAGATATTTAAGTCTTAGTGAATCTTTATAGATAGTTGCCTATATGGTAAAAAATCACATCACTTTTACAATATATAATGAATTAAAGCTAACTTCTAAAAGTTTAAAATAACATCACTGTATTTTACTTAATAAATAAACAAAATATGTAATCAGGTGTAGACTGCTATTGAGACAATATTAGTGACCTTTTATATCTACAGGAAGATTTTAGGATTAATTATTGAATAAATAATAATGTCATAATACTAGTAAAAACAGGATAGTAAACAAAAGTTTTATAATTAGAATTCTGCAACAAGCGCAAAAAAAGAATAAAGAACTATAGAGCCATTTGAAATTAAAAGACCTTTTAATAAACTTTATTGAGAGATTTATAATATGTACAATTTCAATATGCTTCTCACACTTTTCTTATACACCACTTTTTTGATCATAGTGGGACTTCAGCACTGGTTGCCAATTAACTTTATATAGCTTAATTTTTTACTGGGTTGAACATTTGTTAGTTAATAAATTAAAAATAGTACTAAGCATTTAGATTTATTTATACATAATGATCAGGCTCCCAAGTGCTTACTCACAATTTTAAAGCACTCTTCAATGATAAAGAATTGACTTGATCAAATGATAAAAAATTAAGTGTTGTGATCAAGGATCTTTTTGAGTGAAGGACAGTTGTGTCATGCTGGCTAAGGTGGGTAAGTGTAAGGTTTTTCACAATAGGCAAAAAAACCAGGTGGTGACTGCTGCCTACTCATGAAAATCCTACTTCTACCCCACATTGTAAGATGGTTGTATGTTGAGGAAATTAGTCTCTTGTTTAGATAAATCACCAAACTACACCGTTAAAATGACAAAAACTATACAAGTAAGACCTATATACCATCAGCATTTTGCTGAACTTTAACCAATATCCTAAATCCCATGTTGTCAAAGGTGTCAACTTATCTCTAAATAGTCATCTACCAAAGGTCTATGGTTAGAACAAAAAATTTTGCAATCAGACTTCTTAAAAGGCTCTAACAAGTCATCATACTTTTCATGTCTCTATTTCATTCTAGAATTGTCATGAGGCAATTTCTACCCTCTAAATCAACCTCTCCCCATAAAGGAGCATGATTATACCTTAAGTACTTATTGTATGCGTTGTGCCCATTGTACTCCTTGACATTTATTTTAACCTGTAGACATAAACGTTCTGTGGCAAGATTCCCTTAAAGATACCATTTCTTTCTACCTCAAAAAAGTATTAGAACTTGCCCAAATTTACCTAAGATTAATAAAAGTTACTCTTTATAGTATTAGTTTTTTTTTCTTAAAAGTTAGGAAAAATGTTGAGTAATATATAGCTCTCTGTACAATATTCCATGTGATTTACCTCATTGCAAATGGTGTTATGGGATCAATAGGATCGTTGGAGTTCCAGGATGGAATTATACCTGTGAATGTAGAGAGCTTGTCTCATGCTCTACATGGTGGTGCTCACTACAGGAGGCTTCCATTAAATTAACATTTTCTAACAAGAATAGATTCTCTTATTAAAGAAGAAAAAGACTTAGAAAAACCAAGATCTTTATAGCTTGAGTCAATTCACCTAGTCCTTCTCAGCTGGCTCATGCCAAAGTAGGTGGGAGTTAATCTCTCCGCTTTGAGAATTTTGATTTATTAACTTCTACAGGGAGCAGCTATAGCAAAGTGTTAAAATGCTGCTAAGAGGGTTCAAGTTATTTAATCATGAGTTGGCTGACCTTATTTTCCCTATTTTACAGGTGACAAAACCAAGACCAACTATGGCAAGACTATTGATGATTCTGAGGTATGAATTACAGTCATGTTTTTCCTTCTTGATTATCATCAGACGTCTAGGGAAACATATTATATGATACCAGTAGCCCAGCGTGATGAATTTTAGAATGATTATGTTTGCAACATTGCTCTAATCTTGAAGGTCTATCAGCGTGACAATAAAATATGGACGCAATGCGCTCCTTGCACAATTAGCTTAAAAACAGTATACAAGGGGTATGACAGGACATTGACTTAAACCACAAGTTCAGCCAACAAGTCTTCAAACAAATTAGATGAAAAATTAATCAGCTAAACTGAAGTTTGATTAAGATATGTTTCCAATCTATGAATGAGAAAAGCGTCACTGCCTCTTTGTACAAAAAGTAGACAGTTCTAGATGGAAGCTAAGAACGTGCTATATACTCTATGAATAGAAAGACCAACAAATTAAATCGGTGAAGGATCTCAGCCAGTATACTGAACAGGAAATATAAGTCCGCTTCCTAGAATATCAGAAGCACAGCTGAAGTAACCACAAGGTTTTAGGATGACCTAAAAAATCTCAAAAGTTGATAGGTGGACATGTGCTACAATATTGACGACTTCAGGATGCTTGTTTTCTTAACTAACTATTCAGGGGGACGCTTTAGGGACAAACAACTAACTTTACTATATTACTTAAGGGTTACAGGACGCCAAAAGAGATCATATTGTCAAGAATACAAAGCTCTGGACTTTTATTTGAGAGCTAAAAAGTGAAATTACCATTCTGAAGAAATTCAGAGAAATTTATATAACTAGATGAAGAAGAATGATTGACTTGGGAATGACGCATTGAGACTGATTTGAGCAATAGATGGTGCCAATCTGAAATCTGAGCTCACCATCATGAACAAATCAGGCCAATTGAGGAAGCCCTTTACAAAGTGGAGTTGGCTTAAGCCAAACTTGCTCAGCCTGAACAAGCCATGCTAGCAGCGCTATTGACACTAACAACTTTGACCAGTCCTTCTAGTCAGCCACAAGGACCTGCTATAGAACCCAGAAACCTGGAAATTCACATTGAGTCTTCACATGCTACATTCAAATCTGCCACCTCCAGTATACCCTTCCAATCTTTTCAACAATTCAAACCCTACAACCTGCTTAAGTTTTACAGACATGAAAAAGTGCAGTTGCTTACATAAATTTTGTAAAATGACCATTAATGAAGCTGACAATTTGTTCAAGGCCAAAACTATGACAAATTCTAAATAATCAATGATGGTACTTGATTATGCCTTATCTCCCCATGGACTAATGGAACTATATTGATGTTGAGAGCACAGAACTACATAAATTTAGCAGCCCCAAAAGGATGGCTACTCACAAGGCCGAGTTTATGTTATTAAATTTATAGAAGAATGAGACTAATCCTGAGTTTTTTCAATTGTTTCTACCATGAGGTACATGTCTTATTGGGCTTTAAGGCCATGGTCAACCTTTACATGAAGATTGCCTTCAAAGTACTTTCAAAGACTACATTACCTCCACCATTTGCTTCTGCCTGCGTTATATAAGGAGTTGGATTCCCCATCAATAATCAAATATCTCAAGTGGTGTGAGGTTACATTTGGATCAAATATTATAATACGTGCGACACTTGCACCAAATCCCATTAAGGTAAAGCTAAAAGCTCATATAGGAGTCAGCTATAATTGGAGTAGAATATGGGTCCTTGGCGGAACCTTTTATTAAATTACTTGCTGAATTTGTGAGTCTAAAGGGCGGTATGTTAACAGATGCCTTAAGAGACACCCCAACGTCAACTATATCGCTTCACCTGTGGATAAAATGACCAGTATATAGATGGGTGACAATAGAAATGGGATACTCTATTTTAAACAATCACCTATCCCATCTCAGATGCAGGACTGAACCCATCCCCAGCCAGTGCTCATATGACCTGAAGTTAGCGAGCCAAACTAGAAAAGGGAAGAACAGAAAACTATCCCCACCTTATGATACACAGTTTGCTGAACAAAACCAGTATGGAGAACCAGATAAAGAGAATATATACCTTCTTTGAAAGGTGTCAAAGTGATCTTACTTATTAAGTTTTAAATATCCATTTTCCAGATGTAGTGGAGAAGATCAAAACTATGATTGATCAAATTGATGATACCACTGCTCTCACATTAAAAGAGGATTTTGATTACTTATATGAATGTAATCATAAACATACTTGTAAATAAAATCCAAGTTTGTGCAATAGTTGACAGCGGAGCACAGTTAATGTAATATTACGTCATTTTGTAAAGGAAAATAAAAATTGCTCCTGATGTGTCACATAATCAACATTATGGGACTTCAGGCCTGGACAGCACCATTAATTAAGGAGCCTATAGTTCTTTGCCCTTGAGAATTAGATTGCTTCAAGTCAGCACCCCTTCCATAGTATTGCTCTGCCAAAACTATGTATTTTGATTGACACAAGTTTCCTAAAATTTTATAAGACAATTATCAGCTATCATAAAATGTCTTTAATATTCTCAGTCAAACCTTGTCACAATAGCGGCAAGTTAGGTTTAGACCAACCTGCCAGTCTGGATGCCAAAGCACCCAAATGGCAACCCCAAATGCCAGAGGCACTGCTGCTTAAACAATTATGTTGAGCTGGAAAGGATTGCGCCATCAAGCGCAAATAGGTCCTAACTGTGAAAATAAGCCAGGCAACAAAACAGGCTATCACAGCCCCAGGGCTCATGAGCCTGGGAGCTGGGTTAAGTGGGATCAATTTTGGGTAGTTTGAATTTTGGCATAATGAAACTACTTATTAGGGAAACGACAGTTTTTATTGGATTTTAATTTAGAAAAATCAACTGTCAATTTTCTCAGTGTGTTATGAGTGCTCAAATAGACAATTGATTTGGGGAATAGCTTAGAAGTCTTGGGAAGTGGGGCCCTAAGGTTTGACCTAAACTGGCAAACTTTGAGCAAAAGGGGGAAAAGACAAATTTAATTTGAACCAGCTTTGAAATTATTGAAAGCAGCCAAGTCGCTGTCAGATTAACCTCAGATGCCCAAATTGTGGATTTACCATGTTTCCAATGGTCAGCACAACGGTCTCACCCAATGGGAGATGGGAACCTCCCAGGGCCACCCCACATAGGGGCCGTCCCAAGAGGTCAGAAATAGGTTCAGGATGGCCAACCCGCCCGCACTTGGTCACTTTGGCATTCATTTGACAAAGTGGGATGCATCAAGCGATGATCCAAATTTTTGAGGGGAGGGTTTTGACCTATTGGCGACTTTTTCATTGACTTGACATTAAAGACATTCATCATAGAAGGTACATGCCGTTGGGCTTTGTACCCATTGTGTTTGAGGTGGTTTTGTAATAGTGATAACATTTCCTAATGGTCAAAATTCCATTGGCAAGTTTAACCAAGGATTTTTCCCTAGACATATTCTTTTTAAGAGATACAAATCTGTTGGGCTTTGTCCCCCAAAGTTTTTGAAGAAGTTTTTGAACCAAGGACAACATTTTCCAATGGCCTGATGCCATTGGTGAGTTTCACTAGAAATTTGACACTTATTCATCATTTACTGAATGTGTGTGCCCGTTGGGTTTTGTTGCTGAGTTTTTGAGGCTTTCAGACCTTGATTTCAAGGGCTTGTAGCCCTTAGATTTGTAAAAATTTTTAGGCCCATGGTATTGACAGTTTTCCTTTAAACCAGTGCATATTACCTCAATTAGCTATATATATTTGGTGGAGGCAAGTGTGGGGAAAGATGGTGGGATTTATAAAGGAAAAGCTGTCACCCATCACTCGTCTACTACATGGGTGAGATCACCCTGTGAGGTGAGGGAAAGCTGCTCTTGGACCCTTTTTAGTTGGGGAATGGAAATACCACCCAGTTTAAGCTGAGGGGATGCTCTTCCAGACTTACAGACCTTGTCCATTCTTTACTCAAGGGACAAGCAGGCTCCTATTATTTTTCAAAAATATTTATCTATGTTATTTATACTGACAGAAAACTACTATTTGGTAAATGCAGACTGGTCTTCATAGTAGGGCTTACCCTTTTACCATATCCATTATCCAGTGAGTTCCCTTAAGCGCTTCCTCCAATTGTGAGCTACTCTTAGAGGAAAAAAGATTTGTAAACAATGCTGAATTTACACCTTCCAGGTGGGTTACTAGAAGTAATCTTCCTGAGGAAAAGTACTAAATCAAACCTCATGCAGAACCCAATCTAATTGTTTCTAGCATCAGGAGATCTGTGTGCCTCACGCTAGCCTTTTTAATCAAAAGATTACTGTAACTAAAGGACAAAAGATCTCTTACGTACATTTACTTACCCAGGATGAGGTAATACACATTGAGAGTAATGGAGACCTATAAGTTTTTGGCCTGCCAAACGCCGCGCCTACCACATGTGCTATGATAGCTTGTGACCAATTGAAACCCTGTCAGATGAGCAAAAAACCAAGCCATAGCATTACTGCAAAGATACGTGCATGTATCTACTACCGTGAAGTATGACCAAGGTGCACTAAAGATATACTGCATCATAATGACACTGTGGATGCCCTGCCATATGCTCTCACCCTCCAACGCTGTTGAGCCAGTGAAAAATCATACATAAAGAGTTTGAAAGAATTACTAAAAAAGGGGTGATTGTGCCCTCCCCCAACCCCTGACCAGTTTTTCACTTATTGTTAAAAAGAAACATGCCTCCAGTTAGTCATGATTATCCTTGTACTTAAATAATAATTTTAGAAAAGATCATACCCTCAATCACGTATAGATAATATTCTTATTTGACTAGGAGCTAAGTACTTTACTGCCCTGGAATTTATTAGCTAATATTGAAAATTGATCTACCCAATCTATAAAAGAAAATTGCGCCATTATCACTTTTATGGGTTTTATCAGCCTATACATATACCCCAAGGTTTATGCAATCCGCCAGCAACATTCTAAAGAGCCGTGTACAACCTACTGGCCGGATTGAAGCTGATATGTGTCTTATTATACTACAGCAATATCAATGCTTTTTTCGCATCTTTACCCATCATCTGTACCATTTGGTTATAGTTTTCAAGCGAATAGGCAAGTCTATTTTAAAATTAATTTTAAGCTTAAATAAGCTTTAAGAATCAAATGGAGAACCTGGGTCACATTGTCTCTACTTAAGAGATAAGCCCTTAGCCCCAGAAACTTAAGAAGTTGATCAAATAAAAGTCCTGAGAACTTGTGGGATGCATAAGCTTTTAGGTATGGTTGGATACTACCGCTATATATACAAGTATTTGCTCAGGTGGAAGCACTTGTTCCACGTACTCCAAAGTGGAACAACTTTTCTCTGGTACCCCAAAATGTGAGATTTCTTTTAATAAATTGAAGGTGACACTGACCTAAGAGCCAGTGCTTTATTACCTGACTTTGAATGGCCTTCTTTATACAATCTGATGGCTTTTTAACATCCATTAGAGCTGTGCTCTCTCAGCAGGGTCAATAGGGAGAGGAACACCCAGTAGCTTTCTGTAGTTTCGCCCTTACAGTATATGAAAGAGATTAAATGGTGATAGGATGCATATGTACAGCCATTATCTTTGCCTGTAGATTGCGCGTTTATATTCATGGCACTAAGCTTTAAGTTGTCACTGATCATGCCTCTCTATGGTGGATGTATAACCTTAAAGAGCTGAAGGTCGGTTGGCAAGTTGAGCGTTTAAGCTCTAGCGTATGAATATGAGATGGTACCTCAATCTGGGTGCTCTCATCAAATTACAGATGGACTTTCCTGGATACCCATTATGTCCACACTGGTTCCATATGCTGGTCTTTTATTTGAAAAATTAAAGAAACCCATAAGTAAGACAACAAACAATCTATTCTTAGAATTACTTTAGAACATCAAAAAAATCAAAGTCCAAAATGAGGTTTTAAATCTTAGTGATGGTAAAATGCTACTATACATGCACCCTACAAATGACGATCAATTATTATGCACGTTCAATGCATCATTGGGCATGAAGGTTTTTTAAAACACTGAGCAGATCCAAAAGATCTACTATTCATATACAATGAGGTTCATTATCCAGGAAAATTAATAAAGTGCCATGTGTGCCAATTACAACAACCTTTTTAAGGCTTCCACCACTTACCAACTGATTAAGCCCAACTAAACGTGCACATCATCTTAATTGATGTTAGTAGTCCTTTACTAATCAGCCATTTCAATCATTTGTACATTACTGTGACCATTGACCGACTAATATAGTGGGTCAAAGCCAAGCCTTTTTGGAATAATGGATCAGTTATCACAGTCAAGTTTATCAAGGATACATAATTCATAGATACGGCTGTCTGCAGGGTTTCTTACAGAAAATGCTACCAACTTCACCTTAAAAATGATTTTTTGAAACTGAACCAGATTATGGGGTTAAATGGTTTTTTGCCTCATAATATCCAGAGTCCAATGGAACTGTTGAGAGGGTTCTGGAACATTATTAAAATTCTTCATAAGTTTGCTGCCTATTCAACTTCCCAATGGACCCTCTACATCAACCCCGCTGTTTTCGCCTACTACATTGGATATCATAGTGCTAATGAGTGCTTCCCTTTCAAAAATTGTATGGTTGACAGTACTATTTACCGCCCATTTTATACTCCATCATTAACCTGTGAATATGGGGTCAGGACCAAGAAATACTTTGATTGGTTAGTCAAGGCACTAGTAAAGATTCAGATCGAGGCTTATGGGTCCAGATTAAGCAGAAAAGTTAAATAGAAGGCACAGGATAATATACATGAAGCACATTTGCACAAGTTCAACTTGTAAGATCAGGTGGCATATTAAGACTCCTACAGGTTTGTATGAGTCCATAAGATTTTGACGCTCTGTACAGGGCCATACATAGTTTAAAGCGTTTGTTCTAAATCTCTATACACAAGAATTTGCTCAATGGAAAAATTGGTAATAGGTTTATGCAAAGTTTCTCAAACCTTGCTACAGAAGTAAATTTCCCCACCAGCCTCCTCCAAAAGATAAGTTGAGTTAAGGGGAGAAATGTTGTCAAAAGTTATGACTTGACTTTAAATAATCTTTTATCAGCTGTCTATGTTCTGAATGAAAAAGAACACTATCTGAATTCTACTAAAACGCTCAAACGAGTTTCCCTATTTTATCTCTTATTCATTTAAGGATTGTCATGGGATGACCTCTACCCTCTAAATCAACCTTACTTTGCAAATGGGCATAATTATACCTATTGTACTCATTGTACACAAGTGCCCATTGTACTCCTCAAGAATCATGATTCTATCTTGGAGAAATCAGTGTTCCATGGATTGTGACTCCTTTTTTAAAATCTTTCTTTCTATCTCAATAAAGTATTATCATTTACCCAAATTTATCTTAGCCTATTAGAAGTCACTCTTAGAGTAGAATTTACTATCTCAAGAGTTGAAATAATATTGAGTATTGTATAGTGCTCTATAAGATATTCTGTGGAATTTACCTTGTTAGGTACAGTGGTGTTATGATTGTGTAGGATCAATGGTGTTCCAGGACGGAACTATACCTGTGCAAGTAAAGTCCTTGTATTGCGCTCTACATCCCATATCCCCAAATTATTCTACTTTTGTAAGTAAACTTTCAATTATTCTTTGAATACAGTTTTTTGACTTCCAATATCAGCTTTTCTTTTTATATTCCCCCAAGGGCTTTCCAATTTCATAACTTCTGAGTTAATTGACGCTTAAACTCTCAGTATGAAGCACGTCTCAATATAGATAAAATTAAAAAAATTAAAAGCTAAATTGGGAAGCAGTTGATCATAGATGCCCCATCATTCTAATTACCTACAATTCTTGCAATAATTCAAACTTCTGACCCTTTACCATGCAAAACTCTGGTATATTCTACAAATTGTAGAAGATCAACAGGATTCAGTGTCCAATGAACAGCACAGCCACATGATAAAGCTTCTCATTTATATATAGGCCTTTACTTTTACAATTGTAAGCACTGACCTATTTTCTCTTTCTCATAATCCCTTTTTCATAATAAACATCGCCTTTCTGTTTGTTTGTTTTTCATTTATCTAAAAGCATTTCCATGCATCATTGTGCACATTGCAACCAAAGTGCACCAGATAAAGTGGCTCACCCTTTATCAGATAGGGGGCCTAAAGGTATTTGTTTAATCGTTATTTAGCACTCAGAGTTTCAGCGGAAGCAAATGTTTGCATTTAAAGACAACTAGCTCCCCTGATCATAATAATATTAGATAAAAACTATAAAGTTAGAATTTGATATCAGTTTTATATGTGCTGTCTTTTTCAAGGGTTCTTATTGTTCTTATCTAAAATAAATATGACCTGTTAATCCATTCTCAAAGGGTCTTAAACCATCTCCCACTTTTCATATTTAACAAGTTTATATTAATCTTCAATATTCATATTTTATCAAAGAAAGTGTGGTTGTCACTGGAGAGCTGAGAAAGAGGATCTTGGTGGAAGATTTATATGAGCCATTTTGGATAGATAATTTTTTATATGTGATTGAGTCGTTTGCTCTTCTTAAAACATGACTTAGAATTTGTAACAGTTCAAATGTGAGTCAAAATTAATAAGTTTCATGACGATCAATTTACAGATATTGATATGATTTTCCCATATATTCTAACTATATGAAGTAAGTGCCACTGATCTTAAAGGTTTAAAAATGAAAGTGCTATAATGTATGTATAAATTTAGTCAACCCAATACACCAAAACCATTCATTGTCTTCACCAAAAATAGTAGAGTCAAAGGTTAAACCTTTGGTTGTCCATAGTGTTATTTTTGAGATTCTAGATTTCTTTAGGTTGGATCTTAGTAGCATAAAAGCCACTAAGAGGTGATGGATGGCACTTTACTTTAGAATTATTCACAATAGAAATTTTCCAAGGTCACAGTGTATGATGCTTTGATATCATAAAAATTTTGACAGAACTTATAAATTCTCTAGCTTTAAATTAAATAGAATTTGGAACTTTTTATTGTGAAAGAACTTACTAATATCAATAAAGCGAGTAAGAATCCTGTGATGTAAGAAACGTCTTTGTTCTTTATAATCACAATCATCAAACCTTATTCAGTAGAAGGCTTAAGCAACACTTTGGGTACTCTGTCAATATCTGTTAGTTGCAGCCCTATTGTCTTGGGACTTCTGTGTTAAGGTTCTTGAATATGAGATACATCTTTGTTCACATCATCAATCAATGGACTGAGTCAATTGATTCATTTTAATGATTCCCAATTCACCTTAATTCGATTCCAAGTATTGAACATTAATTATTCACCAGGTGACCTGACATTTTTTCAAGACCAAACTTAAAAATAGAATTTAAATCTATTAACCCTTTTATCAATAATAGAAATCTACTCGTTTACCATTGCAAACTCTGACAGTGCCCCTCTCAAGATTGTGTCATGGTGTTATAAGCTCAAAGAAAAAACCATTAATTCAAATGAATATGGTACAATGGGAAACATCCAGATGGAATATTTAGGTTATTCTTTATATAGGACGCGTTATAGACCAACCAGGAGATTATAATTTTGGTGGCTCCCCCACCAGGGCGATGATGATTAAACAAAACAAGATTTCTATTTTAAGGGTGGTTTGGGTTAAATTAATGAGCATTTAATTGTATGCTCTCTTTTGAGGTGTTTGAGATGATCCAAGTAGCCATTGCTTACAAACCTGCTAATTTTATCAGTTTAAGTTCCCATTGTCAATTCTTGATTTTTTGGAGCGGTGGATATATTAAAGGGTACACACTGAGAGGTAATACGGCTCTCTCCTGTAGAGGGCCTGAAAAGAAGACTTTTTGAAAACATAGCGATAGCTTATTTGATTTGATAATAAAGAGGAGAAAAGGTAGTTATTCAATAAAATGAGTTCATTGGCAACCATCATCTGAAAATTAGAAAAAAAGATTTTCATTGACTTGTTACACTCTCTTTAGTCAAAGGTTTATAGGGTCAGTAAGATGGTAAATACTAATGAATAATGAGGTTGGCTCCTTTACAACGTGGGATATAAGATAAACCGCTATAAAGATCCATAGGGCACACATGCTGGGCGAAAACAGAGGGAAAATGAAACAAGGCGTAGCTTTGCAGTTGCCGCAAGGGCAGAAATAGCTTTGACCCACTTATTCAAGTTTATGATGGCAAGTATTATATATCTATGGAAGTGAAGTCCAATTGAGAGGGGTCACACCACATTGATAGTAATCCCGCTAAATGGCATTAATGGAGCTACTACTTGATGTTAGTGCTGGTGACTTGGATGGTTTTGAGTCCTATAAGTTAAACATGATTCCAGAATCTATTGATAGGTTAAAAGCACATTATTCCAATAATATCGCTTTCTCAGCAATTTTTAGGTTCTTTGATAGCTGCATGATTACTCTGGAGTTTACATCAAAGTAATTTGGTAATAGAAAAAGGATGCACCTAAGACGAATATTTTAATTGACTACTTTTAAGCATTTTATATAAATTTGGGTGACCTTCATCATGGTCAGTAAATAAGCTCTATTCTACAGTGTCTTCTGTTCATTGGTTGGGCCAACCTATTAAGTTATAAGGCAGTCTTCTTAAGGATTAAAATTTAAAATATGGGTGTTGAAATACAATAATGGTACACTTACTAAGGTACAGGAGGATAGTAGCACAAGATTAGGGCACAATGATACTTTAGTAATGCAATATGAAGATCTCTGTCCTTTGGAAAACACACACAATAGTATATACGTATTGATGATAAAGAATGATATCTATTCTTCCCACTTAATCTCACTTTCAAGTTTTTTCCTGAAAATATAAAACTAAGTTTATCACTCCAATTCGCCGCAACACTGCTCCACACATGTCCTTGGCCCCAACACCTGCTACTCTCAAGTAGGGCAGTGGTGAAACTCCTCTGTATGTTTTAATCCAGTAGAAAAACACTTGCGATCTGTCTCATCCAATGCACCCAAACATTTGGGTCAGTTTATTCCCCATGAGACCTTACATTGTATCTTGCATGGGTCCACCCAAAGCGACCACCCCAGTGCCCTCCCATGATCAAACCTTTGCTCTGCCTTCATGTTGAATATGGGCGCTTGTTCCAATATGCCAACAAAGTAATTAAAACTTTCTTCAGCTATCTTTTCTACCAGCTAGATTTATTGTTTTTCGCCCTTTAAAGGGCTACTTTGATATCATATTACCCCTAAAAAATGCGACTGAAGCTGCAGCTACCCCATAAATTTTCAAGAAAGCTCCCATCCCTACAACTCGTACATGCCTCCTGACAGATTCTACAATGGTGGTATCTTTTGTGATCCTCCCTTTGCACCTCTCAGCCCAGGCTTTATATGATGGATTGATGACAGGCTTTGAGCTTATGGCTACAACACTATTCTTCACTAAACTATATTTACCAGTGCAAAGCGCCTTACTACCCCTCGCGTCATTGCTACAATAAATCCTCACTATCCCCATACGGCCCAACAGATTCTCATCATGCTACTTGGCCTCAGCACTTGATCACTGCTTCTGGGCTAGGGCTTACAAGGATCGTCACGTGTCCCATATGTTTCACCCTTGACCATAGCAAGAAAACCTGACCCCATGTTACTGACACTAACTCCGCCCCCTCCTCAGGGGCCGTGGTGGCTGCTTTTGAATAGGTTATCTTGCTTCCCCCTCCATCCCAGATCATTAAACTGATGGGCCAGCGAAAAGCTCCTGTTGACACCCATAACTCCAGACTCCCTCGCCCACCCAAAGAAGCACCAGCCAATCAGGGTCAGGCTTGGACTACTGTAATCACCCAAACGAAATCCCATTCACCTCCCCATACTCAATTTACTATCAATGGTCCCATTCCTTTAAATAAAAATATTTGGGAACTATTGGATGAGGTTGATAAATTTAGTGAAATTATTCCGTCCTCCCCTGTTGAAATTGAATTAAATCAATTTTTTGAATTATGACTTTGATACTAAAACTACCTCAAGTGGTATATTCCTAAAACAAATGCTGCACCATTCCGTAGTAATATCAGCTGGCCGTTGCAAAAGCATAATCCCCTTGAAAATATTAAACTCTGGGATGCCAATATCCAAGCTGTTGACATTCTAGCGCAAGTTTTAATTAAGGTCAGCTTTCCTCCAGAAATTTCTCAAGTCACCAAGACTAAAAATAGAGGGTTATACAAAGCGTCCAATGAAGCTGTAAAAGCCGTTTATACCTGCACCTATTTGATTCTCTGAAATGAACAGATTACCCATGAACAATCAGGAAAGCTGACCTATCTACCTGAATATTGCATGACTGCTGAGCACCACCTCGTTAATTATTTTGAGGCCCTCTGCACAGCCCAACTTGCCTCAACTGACCCTGTTTTTGCCATCTTGCAAAAAACTATGCAGATGCCATCACGCCTTTGCTTTCTGCAGTAGTCAGAGTCATAAAACACATAGAATTAGGTACCAAACCATCTGATGGCACCCCTCCTCCACAATGATTTTTGGAGGATAGCCGCTTCCCCACCTGGTTGGTATATTTCTATTCAGTTTTGTTTCATTATACTCTCCAAACATTTCAATTTTTGGGTTTTTTCTTTGCTCTTTGCACTTTTAGTATGTCCATTTCCAGGTTGTCTTACCTTAAATAAAAACCAAAGGTTGATCTCTATTATACAACAGATTAGCTCTACAATTCTTCAAAAGAAAATCTCAAGGAAGTTTTCTAAAATACACACAGTCTTTTAAACAGAAACACACAGCCTTTTTTTTAGTACTAGATGTAACACACAGCCTTATTGCTCATTATTCTAGTATTTCTGATAATGCTCTTTGATTATCTTCCACTAAGCAACTACTATTGTATATCCATCATTAGTACGCTTAGAAAATTATATATTTTTCAGCTAACACAAACCCAAGCCAACTAACTAATAACGATATTGTTATATGGTTCTTGTTGACAAGGATTTGAAAAAACTCCAAACCAGTTTTTCGTCTCTGGAAAAACTTAAAAATCACTTTTCTCATTAAAAGTGATAAATTGACCTAGAACTTCTACAAGTTTTTTAAATTTAATTTTAATAAATGGATTAAAATTGCTTCAAATTTAATCTGACGGTGCTTAAACACTTTTGTATATTGATTTTGTAAAATAGTTTCTATGGTATATAAGTCCACGGTGGTCCATTTGATATCAGGTTTTATTGCTTCATTCATTACCATAGTTCTGTCACTTTCATCCCTTGACTAAGCGATAAATATCTCCCTGCAAAAACCTGTTGTAAGTTAACATCTGCACAGGTTCACGTAGAGTTTTGTTAAAAATATGCTTCACTGTATGAAGGCAGGAAGCTTAATCTGAATCAAAGGTTGTTCTGCATTATAATTGAAAACTTGTGGTGGAAAACTATAGAAAGTGGCATAACAATTTTTATTATTAAAAATACTATCAGATAAAATTGGTAAATAAACTAAGGGATGTTATTCATAATAGTATTGTAATATGTCTAGGTGAATAGTGGCAATTATTTCCCATTTATAAATCAATATAAGCATTGATTTCCATAATGTAATAATAGTATTAACTCTAACAATTGAAGCATATATTTGTTATAATAGTGGGTCAGAACCCTTTAGATTATCCAAAAATTGTGGTAATTGCGCCTGCAAGTTTTTTCCAAATTAAAATTAATTAGCAATTAGGCCCAATATTTTCTGGAAGCCTAGTCATCAAAAGATTATGAGCAATTGTTTATTATAATTGAAGATAAGTGGAAAATTTCCTTCTGGAAGTCTAAAATCATTGCATCTAGCTAAAGAATTTATCAGATTGTCCTTTAGTAAAAACGCTAATCTAAGAACATTTTAATAATGAATCATTTGGTTTAATCCCAACACATCCTCCAGGTTAACTTGATCTACTTTACAACATGTCTGTTGTGAACACAAGCTCCTCCACAAGGCAATCTAGGACATGTGGTGCCTACTAGTACTTAGTTCATCATTGATGATATGTTAGAAATATCATATGTACAACCCTCCTCCTCCTTTATCTATCTAAAAAATTGGCGTTATCCATTGACAAAATAAATGATTGTAGTTCCTTAAAGTAAAATGTAAGCCTCTATTGCCAAAGAAAAAGGCGCTAAGCTAAACCTAAAGATAATTGACTTAATGACGATATTCCAATATATACAAATTTCCATTTTTAACTTTTCTAATTATCTAAATGTTCTTAGAAATTTTGCATGCAAATTATTCACTATTCCTCAATCTGAGAGGCCCATAAATGTATATTTATCCAGAACCAACTTATTTATGACCTCAAATGGTTCAACCTAAACATTTTCCTACTTATTTTTTCGTTAAAACCATGAAAATTACAATATAACCTTATTGACAAATCAAAAGGTCAAAGGTTAGTAAAGTTGAATCTTCATATGCTTTAGCCTTGTTTTTACATTTGATAATATTGGCATATGATGAGAACTGTATTTTATTAATAATTTTAAGAATGCTCTTTGAAAATTTGAAATTGCGTCATTTTTAAACTTGGCTCAATAGAGGAATATAATATTTGTGATAAATAAGTCTAACTTCTGTAGAGATGTCAAAAAGAGTTATAATTATTAATGATAGCTCAAATTATAGGAAAATGGTTATGGCTATAAAATAAGTTGCTAACTGGAATGATTATCATCTATGAGTTTATCTAAAGTAGTTGTCAGAAAACCATTTATCATTTTAGCTATCTCGTTTGTTTCCAGATGTTAAGGTGTCATCAGTACTCCTTATATGCCCATCAACTAATTTAGACTTGGTATTAATTTGTGTTTTTATGTTTCTTCAATCATCTGTTAATATAATTTGAGGGCAAAAACGTCGATGTATTAAATGCATTAATATAAAATTAGTAGTACTGCTGACGTTTACTGTGGGTAGAGAGCGCGCCACTACCCAGAAAGTCAAGTGATTGATTTCCAAGATAATTTATTGTTTCTTTACTATTAGTCAATAATTCTATTACTTCAATGTATAAAGAATGCTATGAAAATCTAGGCTTCAATAGTCAAGAGTAGATAATTTTTTATAAAGGAGTGTGTTCTTTGTACATTGTACAACAAGCCATACTTATAAAAATCAAAGTTATGCAATTTCTAATAGGATTCTTGCTAAACATACTCTAATTTTTCAGTGGGCCTCAATGTCCAGATAATATATGAGCTGCATTAATGATTGCAATCTGTTAAGGGCTTAAGAAACATCAGGTGTTCCCACTAAAAATTCTGAGTAGTTTACACTTGACATTCTTGTGGTTCTATATGCCTTTTTAATTTTCTATTTATCTTTAGTGTTTTTGTCTAGTCTTTTTTCAGTCATCATTTTTCTCATAAAATCATCTGCTTCGTTTTAAGGGACCAAGCTGTTGACAGTCATGATAGTCTATCTTTATCTTAATGTGCAGTACCAACGCAAGGCATAATCTCAAGTAATATGCTGTAATTTTGAGTTCTAATGGGTCAAGTTCCTTCAAGCGCTTTTAAGTTATGCAAACATATAAGCAAATAATGGTCAATCAACGCTTTGAAGTGTACTTTGTGTATATGATTTGAACTGATTACAATCTTACATCTCCGTGAGACATTCAGCTATTTCATTGTATAGTTTTGTTACTGTTTTTCAGTTTATGGCTCAGATATGCTAAAGTGTTTTTGACTAGGTTTATCTAGATGACTTGATGTCAGGACTAAGGGGTTTTATACCACTTGTCCTTTTATTTTTAAGGCCAGGAGACCTAAAGTTCCTATGTGCTAGATTATAAAATATCATTTTACTTGGCCAGAAAGTCTTCACTCAGGATAAGGTCCCTTGAGTTGTAAATCTCAACTAAAGTTTTTTCCCTAGAAGAGAGGTAGGCCAAATAAAATAAATAGCAAAAAGAGCGTAAAGTTTATTTGCTTAAAATCTGGTTGTATGGGTGATCAAGGAGTTTTTCTTGGTAAATCTCCAAGCATTCCAAGCTAATATCTAAACTCATTTACTAATTGGGGATTCTGCAGCAGGTTATTTCATTTCTGTCAGATGAGATGTGATTGCCACATAGATCAGGTTTGAACCCCAAGATTAGGGGGTTTTAGGTGAGTACTATTCAATTGCCCAAATTGAAGTTTATTCCCAATAATGAAAAGCCATGATATCGTTAAGGATTATCCCATATAATTTTACTCATTTTAATGGATTGGGTTAGATTCCCATCATCTGACACTTGCAAATCTCAGATCTGGGCAGGAATCCTGACACTTGATATGAGACTGATTGTCGTTATAGATGCATTTGATTATATAATGAAAGGGCAATAAAATATTTGATATCAAAAATTGAATCAAGTCATTAAATACATTTAATAACGCATCTAAAGAATTTATGGAATTCCTCATTCCATTTAAACCTTCCTATTTGGTCTTTAAAGAGTTGAAAAAGAGGCTTGACAATGAATGCAAAATTCTTAATAAAGCTTTGGTATACCTAACTAGTCCTAAAAAACTTTAATGTCCTGAACACCTTTTTATTGACATAGTATAAATACCTCAAATTTAGGTTTTTGGTTGTATATCTCCATAATCGTCTACAGTAAAACTCAATTACTTGATTGCTTTTTTGTTAAGTTAGATTTTTGAGGCTTTAAAAAGAGGTTTGATGCTAATAATTATAATGAAACTTTTAAGTGCTTTAATTGATCTGGAAATGTTTGATTAAAGACAATTTTAATATCTAGTTAAACTAGGATGCATGATAATTTCAAGCCTCTAAAAAAGCATCCATTATCCGCTGAAATGTAGCTGGCACAATGCAAAGACCTTGAAGTATTTGCGTCAGGTGATATAGATCTTGTGTAGTTTTAATTGCATATTTTTCTTGGTCCTTTTAGGAAGAACATCTGAAAGTAAATTGATATAAGAATATGGCTGAAAATGTTTTGGTTCCTCCTAGACAATCCAGAGCTTCATCGATGTGAGCAGTGGGCATGAGTCCTTCTTTGTTATTTTATTCAATTGATGATATTCTATAACTACTTGGTTTGATCCTCCTTTCTTCTCAAGTTAAGATCAGGCTAGCACAAGTATTTGAATATGGAACTAGGAATCCATGTTTGAGTAACTTATCTTTCTATTGGTTACCAAGGCCTCTTTTTCTTGCAATTGTCAAATTAATTTTTTTCAGATATACATTTGATCCACAATTTCAACTTCATAGACTATCCCTTTGGCAAATCCAAGATCATAATTATCTTGAGCAAACACATCGTATATTGCTCAAATAAATTAGAAACCATATCCTTCTGCTTTCATGAATCTCATTAAGAATTTCTTAATCAATTATGGCTTATATTAACTCGATATCAAGTCTGGTAATCCCTTCTCATTTAGCTGACCAAAGTCATTAAAGGCTAAAAGTTCCTTAGTCAGAATCAGGTGGGAATATGCTACCGCTTGGTTTTTCTATCTGTATTGGCCTATCTGACATATCATATGCTATAATTGTGAGTGCTGATTGCAATGACAAGGATGAGTGAACCAATTAAAAAAGGCTCTAGTTAAACGCCCTCTCTAATCTAACATACCCTAGACCAACGTTGGGTATATACCAGGTATGACAAAGTTTATTCTAAGATTGTGCATGATGAGCTGTCTGGCATTTCATATATGGAATTGAGTTTATTAGTTATCTAATCAGCAAGAACAAATTGTTACGTTTCAATAAGAAATGAAGTTTTAAGTCCCATTATAAAACCATAAATATCCCAATTTGGCAATATTAAACTTCACTCAAAAACTTGTTTGGGCTTGATAAAGTTACAGTATCACTCAACAGTAAGATAATCATATTGATTAGATTTGGCTCAGTCAAGCAAAAATGACTGTAACCCATCACCCACAATTTCTTCATAGTCAATTACTAAGACCAAGATTCTGGTTAGTTGGCTCTTTTAATATAGCCAAAATTACAAGTTAACAAATAAATCTTATGTTTGGTGGTGAGATTCCAATATGACTGGACAATAACTCCTGAAGTGTTACAATGGAATGGTGAGAATCTGCCAACTATGATGATATTTATAAGTATTTGAGCACCTTGAGATGAGGCAATAGTTTATAATGGGTTATTGGATTACCTCTGAATAAGGCAATAAGGCAATGTCAACATTTGACAGATATAATTTAGATTGCCTCAAATTAGGGAGATAGAGAGTTGAAGAATACTAGCTGAAACCAATGAGAATTAGCGGAATAGAATAGTCTAAGATATGGTAATGGTATTGTCTGAAGTCGCTGATATATAAGCAAGATGGGCGATTGAAAGAAGGGTTGTTGTTAATAGGGAGAAAGAGCAGAACTTCAAAGAGTCACTATATTTTTATAAAATAAATAAAAGTGTTGAAGGCAATTGCTCATATTTCCTTATATTTTTATTCTGTTCAGAGGACTAACAATCCCCAAATCTGTCTATTGTTCAGTGGGTATGACCTTAGCAACCTTTACGGAGGATCCCAGAAGTACTGCTCAAAAATTATAACATTTGGTCATGCCGCATACCTCCCAAGGAGGTCTCTAATCATATAGGGCAAATATTCCAATAAAAAATATGTAGATCCCCCTTTTGCCATTGGTAGAAGCTGTACTGCTTTGTACTAATGCCACAATAGATATTCTAGACTCTTAATTGAAACTGGTAATGGACTCAACCTTAGACCCAAACAGATGCTAATTTTCCTAGTCTACCTGACAGTTTATATAGTTTAGAACATACTATTCCTTAGTCAACTTTGTGTTGGAACCTCTCACAGTGTCCTAATTCTCTTTTAGAAATGTTTTGCTCCCTAGGTGTTTAGTTGTATACTCCACATTGCCTTTCAGCAACAGGAGAGTACTGAAAATCTTATGACACTAGCTGACCAACACATTTGTTATACATGCATTCAATTATCTGAGTAGGACTACACTAAGCATTAAATGGGCACACTGGCCACTTGTCACGTTCTCTATGCTGCTTAACACTGTGTTTTACTTTTTGTGGACTGGTTTTATTATTGCTACAGGCAACTTGGGGAGGTTTCAACACTTCAGGCTGATACCTGGTGTTTTTTGGACATTATGTAACCCTGTTTTAATTATTTAAAAACCCACCTCAGAATATTTTTTAATTTTAACATGTCTTAGTATATTGATTCTTAAGCTTCCTATCAGATCTATTACAAGAACCTTCTTTCATTCTCTTGCGGCGTTGTTTTACTTATTAACTTTACCCCAATGCAGCCAACTAACTAATCATAGACTTCAGAGCTCAGCTGCACTTATGAAAGTTGAAAAAAGGTTTGAAATTCCTTCTTGAATCACGTCAACTTGACTTGATTTCTTTCCAAATCTTCTACATTTTATTTTGCACTTCAGCAGGTGGGATGCCCCTTGGTATCCTATTTATATGTTATTTGCGGTTGGGAACAGACCCTACCCTTGCTGAAATAGTTAAGACTCAAAATTCGATTAACTTTAAATACTTCCACAATGAATGTTCCAGTTAAAAAGTTTACCCACTTTTGTTTTACCTGTGTATACCCCTATAACTACCACGCTGGAAAGCATAGATTTTCCTTCGAAAATAACAGAGTCATCTACTACTATATCTTTATTCTTGGTGGATCATAATGGTCATTGGAGTCTAGCGCAAGTTATTAATTATCAATACAGCTTATTTAGCCTAAATTGTTTAACAGTGAAGTCCCCTACAATTGCTAATGAAAATAGGAATTTTCTTATTCAATAATAAATGTTTCTTTTACTTCTAAACCTTAATTCTTGGTAGGGCTCAAAAGATTGCAGGGGTTTAGATTTAGCTATATAATTAATATATCATGTAATTTAACCAATATTGTTTAACACTAGGTTACCCCTATAGATACTGCTCTTAAAACCCTAGTTTTTGGAAAATGAAGGTCTCCTTAATAAACAATCCTTTATTATCAGAGGAACTTGAGGATTAAAATGAGTCTAGCTTTGTCTTATCTAATTTCAAAACATATGATGTTAATTTTGCTCTGGAACTCCTTTATGTGAAAATATGTAAACTACATTGGAAGGGGTCTTGCCATTATTTTAATGAATAGCTACGTTAGACTATTATCAGATTGGGTATTCTGCCTCAGAACCCTAAAAACGCCATATTTAGCAATAATTTTATATCAGTGAGCCTTTTGTTAAATCTTGCTGGTCTAGAAAAAACCAGTTTTATGTACCATTTACCCTAGGAACCCACTCTTGAATAAACTATTATTCACTGCACTCAGGAGGCGCTAAAGGTTTTACTAATATAATGTGGCAGTAGATAAGAACTTACGAAAGATGCTTTTGGGTATGTCTCCTCAGTTGAAAGAATGCGAGCTACCCTACTCCTTTTTTTATTTAGAAAATTATGATGGCAAAGATGTTCCTGATGAAGACCCAACCCTTAATTTTTTTCACTGTCTTTTATAGAAAAAGACTATATTGGGTAATTTTTTACTTTCTTCTACTCTTTCTATCCCTCTGGTAAAAACTATTCTGTTGGATATTATGGTTTTAAAAAAACTTCATTTATCAAAACTAGCATATAACCAAATATTTTACATTACCTGGTGGTATGGTGTTGGGATTTTTGCCCATATTCCCAGATGACTAGATTACCAGGGGTCGCAAGGGGGATAATTCCCCCATAGCGCGTGTGAATTGGATATTGGTTGACCCTGATTTTGGGGTAACAATGTTCAGGGATTTTAGGTAATTCGCCTGAGTTAGATGCATCAAGGTTTGATCTAGTTGAATGCTTAAGACCTTATCAAGCAGAGTTGCCAACAAAATAGGGGCACCTGATAATTGATTGATGATTAACTATCGGGTGTACCAATTGAGATTGGTCATGTTTCACCACCAACCAATTGGGAATTTAAGAATCAAGTTGTGAGGTGAGCGATGCCGCCTGCAACTAGTGAATCAATCAGTTGTCCACGATCTACCTTAATGGGTGTCAGGATTCCTACCCAAATGGTGGATTCAAATATGTCAGATGACAGGAATTAATTCCAAACTGACCAAAAAGCCCAAAAGTCAGTCAGGGATAATCCTCTGACAAAAATTAACAGCAATTGGAGTCAGAGATTGATCCTGATCTGATTAACAACCCCAAACTTCTGTCAGGCATCACCCCTGATGAAAGTTGACTATTATCAGAATTGGTGATCAACCCAGATCAATATGGCTGTCATGGTTGGATGACATTATAGTAGGAACTGATGCCAGAGATAAGGCTGGGTGACAGGAGGCCCAGAAGGTGAAACTTCATGCTCTTCCTGACCTAAAACACGCCTTAGATCAACGCTGGGTGCAAGCCAAGCATGCCCAGGTTGATACTAATGTGGTGCAAAACGCCCAGCCTCTTGTCTCGGCCCAGGCACTAAAACAAACAATTTACATTTTAAATGAAGACGGTTCAATTTGCTTGGGTGGAGAGCAAGGGTTCAAGTCCAGCTCCAGCTATGAAATTTTAAGCTCAGGTAAAATACGGCTTCAATTGATTACTTGAGTGAAGGCACTTTAGGTGTATTTTACTAACATGGATGGAAGCGTCTGTTTATTGGAGCTTCAAGGCTTGGGCGCACTTCCGCAGAACCTGAATTTCCCCACCCACTTTAAATATGTTTTTGCGACCAACATTCCTTGTTGGTCAACTTTCTTTAATAAATTTCCCCATTATTTTACGTTTTTTTACAATGGTTCCTTGGGCGAACATGGTGGTGAACCTCTTCAGGGAGGTCTCCAACAGTGTGGGCCACTACCCGTTATCACCATTTACCCAAATCCCAGGTGCTTTATTGGGCCATTCAGGTCCCCTCCAGACCGATACACCTAAGACTACTCATGCCAAGATACCCTCAAAAGTGGACTCCCCGTTTGTGTCAACTCAAGTGGGGAGTTTTCTTACTTACCTGTTCTCATATGTGGTGTTTTACACCCTCACCTGGGTTACCTTCTGCTTGAGCACCATTCTAGGTGCCCCATTTCCCATTTTATTAATGGCTAGTTCCCTAGCAATGTGGGTTCGCGTCCCACATCACCTTGCTGGTAAAAAGAGAGTTACAGACACTCTCTTGACAATGGCCAAATCATGCTCCCTCAGAGACACCCAACCTTGGGGTTCATAATCCAAGCCATGAGACGAGCAAAAACTACTCGACTGAGAAAATTGGGCTTGTAAGAAATCCCCAATTCATTTCATTTATTAGATAAAGGATTTGGTACTTAGATTTCCCTGAAACACCTCCCCAAATTACCTTTATCTAGCTGGAATTAAGCTAATAAACCTGACACCTTTTCCCCATTTTACAATTTTAAGTTAAAAATGATATATTTTTATTAAGAATTGCTTATCCAGACGTAATATCTGGAAAAAGACTTCTTGACAAAGAGAAGCACAAATAAGCAATCCAACACCCTGAAACATTATGTCTCCTGGGCTAAAAATATTAAGGGATATGAGGTAATACACCTGTGGTCCCAACAAAACTGGTGCTCCCTACCAAATTCACCCTGAGTTCACGGTGAATACAATTAAATAACCCAACTATGAATTATAACAACATGGCGTCTGATCTCAAGTTAGATCAGGAACACCTTAAAGTATCGGTTAATTTCCCCACTATGATGCTTGGGATGGAGCAAAGAAGCCTCATTCTTGAGCAACACCAACTAGAACTTTGAGATGTGACTAACAAGCTCAAAAGTGAAATTTGGCAGTTATCCCTTCTTGTTGCCACCAAATCGGCCTTTTGGGCCACCCACAACTGGGTAGACTCAACAATTGAGGATATCAACACCTTAAAATTAAAACGGACGTCCTCCATCATTGTGACATGTCCAGCAATAACAGTTCTTCTTTAGGTGAAATTGATCCCCCTATGTCTATAAACTTTGTTGGTCATTAACTCCCTCAAGTGGCATGTTCAAACTGTCATTCCCAGAGTGTTATGTCTCAGGTGAAAGGAGCATCTTCTCTTTCTTACTTTGTTTTGAATTTGCTAAGGAAGAAGCCACTGACACCCAGCGACTTAAGCATCTAACTAACTGTCTTAGTTTCATGGCTCAAGACATTATCATCCCCCATCTGATGAATTACCATACTTAAATTGATGTAAGACTGCCTTGCTTTGAGAATTTGGGAGCGACTTAACCTTAACCAAACAAAAACAGACCTTTATGGGTATCATCCTTAGTTGGAGAGAGACTTATCAGCGAATTTGCCCACCATTTTTACCTTGAAGCACAAACGCTGGTAGTAGGGAATCGCCTTACATTAGATGATGACATCACCACTGGTTTATCAGCGTTTAAAAATATGCCTAATATTATACTTTGTCTTAAAGAGGTGAAGTCTAAATTAAAGTCCCTCCTCCATATTAAAGAGGCTATATTGGAAATTCCGGCCAAACTAAATAAACCCGTTGGGCCACCTCAATTTAACACCAATAAGCCCCAATCCCAAGTATTAGCTGTCACATCCCCCAATTCGCCTACACCTGAATTATACTGCTCTTATTAAGAAGAAACAATCAAAATGTAACTGACTGCCGCATTCTTCAACGTAAGTTGGCAAAAGATCATTCATCTTAGGGAAAGTGGCTCCCTATGCTGATGGATAACAAGTGCCTCAAGCACCTTATTCTAGCTTTAGCTCTATCCCAGCACTTCAGGTTGTTTTGTATATAACGCATGCAGAAGTTGAAGTCCCTCTGTCTATTCAAGGATAAAAACCTATAGCTTTCTTACTTTTTATGTTGGTCAGTTACCCTAAGAAATGCTGGCATTTAAATCTTCTATGGAAAGTCAAGCGCTAGTAGAAAAAGCGTTTAAACGCATTGAACAGCCCCCATCTTGGCCATGGCTTTACTCTCTGCTTGCTTCATTGCAAATTCCTACCAACAGTCTACCAGCTGTTAATTCCAAGTTCAGATCTTCAGTGGTTTTAGTTGAGGACGTCATATATAAGGTTATATTTCTGGCAACTCTTTATCTGCTCAGGGTAACTTTCCGAGAAATTTATTTGATAAAATTAAAAGCAAGCACTTAATTGCACACCAAAGTCTTGCTTTGATGTTGTCAGATCTGCCGCTGACTGTCCCAGCATGGGGCAGCAGCAAAGTCCCCCCTCCATTTTCCATCTGACAGGAAAACGCGCTCAGACTGGCTCGCCCAGTCATTCCAAACCCTTGGGATGATTCGTTTCTCCCAAGGATCTTGATGCCCATCTCACCCAAACCCAAGCGGTGCCCCGCTGCCCCCTGGTGCTCCCCTGGAGCAACATGTGTTTTGGCCTTAGGGTTGAATATGGGAAATTCTTCCCCTATGACGACCAAGCCATTATCAAAATATTTCAGGTGACGATGACACCAGCCTGTTATATTGACTTCCACCCCTATAAGGGGTACTTTGATCTTGGTATCCCCGTGAAGCTGATGCAGCCACTGTGGCAACGGTGCTGCTAATATTCAATAATATTCCCCTCCCAACAACTCAGACCCAGCTCCCAACAGACACCACCTTGGTGGTCCAGTTTGCTGGTTTGCCCACCCACCTCCCCCCCAAAGTGCTCAACCAGGAGCTGATGGAAGGTTTGGCAGCCTACGGCGCCAACCCCCATCTTACAATTTATGGTCCCAAATGGGGCCACACGCCTCGCTGGGCCTCAGGTGTATGCCACGATCAGCCCTGAATTTACAAAAAATTCTTTGGCAATTACACCTCGTTCCACCATCCCATCTGCCCCCGACCATCCATTCTGGGCCCATGTCAAGGGTGGATGGACAATTTGTCCATCCTGTTTCGAGTTAGACCACATAAAACGCAAATGCCCATACTCAGAAACTTCTGCTGATGCCAAAAGTCTGCCTGATGCCCACCAATCTGCCACCCACCCTGTGCCAACTCTGACATGTGGTACAATACTACCTTCCCCTCCTCCAATGCCTGATGCTGCAGCTGCACCTGCAGCCACCAATCAGCATCCACCTTGCCCCAGGGCCACATATGATTCTCCTAATCAAGCGCAGGATTGAACCTCATTTCAATCCCAGGCAAATTCCAGAAAACCAAACAATCCTCAACCATACGCCAATTCCCCAATCCAATTCAACCAAAATCCATGGGAGTATTTGGATGAAATTGACAAATCAGATAACATTGTCAAAGAACTGTTGCTGCAAGTCAAGTGGCTCTGTAATGCAAAATGGGATGAAAAATTCTCGCCTCAGAAATATGTCCCACAACCTAACGCCAAACCATTCTACAGCGACCACCAGCTTGCAGTAGAAGCAGCCGCCACACCAGATTGATGTCCACTCTGCAAAGCTGCCGCCAAATCTGTGTCTGCACTTGTAGGAGGAATTCCACCTCCCGTTATCCCCATAGATCTTACTGCACAAAGTAAGATCAACATGAAAATTTTACACAAAAATGTCACTGAAGCCATCCAGAACGTGGTAACAGTAGCACAGAATCTGAAAGAAAAAATAACCCAAACCAACATTGCCACTTTTGTTAAATTCCCATACGCCCGCCTCAAAGCTGAAGACGCTTTGGCCAGATACATCGTTGGCATTATGATGGATAGCAACTATTTGGAAGTTCCAGTCATCAGAGATATCGAACCCCATACCGCCAATGCCCCCACACCCCTACTATATGCCTTAACACGCACCCTACTCTGGAATGAGATGGATGCGGCCAAAGACAAGCCCCCTGATCCCCCTCCCCACCACCATGGAGGGATAGCAGTATTCGCTACCCACCTGGTTGGATATTTGTCAGGTATAATTCAATCCATCCATCCATTTTGGGCATTTTGTTTGAATCATTAATCTTTTATTATGATTTTAGTTTTAGTTCAGTAATGTCCGTCCCCTGGTCAGCTTACCTCGGTCAAATATAAGGTTAAAGTCCTGGCAATAATTGATACCAGCTCACCGGCTAACGTTATTTCCTCCCAAATTTTCCAAATTATAAAAATGGCTCCAGACTTGATCCATGAGGCTGAATATGTTACAGCAGGTATCAGTCTACTAAGGCGATTGGAGCGTAAACTGCCTTACCCCTTTGCCTCAAGAAATTCTTGATTACTACACCACTATCACGTTAGAAAATGATACTTATGAGTTTCTTATTAGGGTCCAATTGATGTGGGAGTTTAACTGCTTCATCAACCACAAGGAAAATACCTATCCCTACTAGGGTATCAGATTCCGTTGATATTTGAATTCCCCATCAAAAATATAGGAGCCTCTAAAAAACTGGCATGCTTCCTCAAGTACCCATCCTCCATTTGCAAAATTGAGTACCAACTTTTAGGAGGAAATACTAAGTCAACCCAGGGGCTGTGGATGCTGAAGAGGGAATCCCTCTGTATGCCCCTCATACTATTACAATACCCTCTGGCTCACAAGTTATTGTGGATATGGGGAATCATGATTCACATCCCTCCTAACCAAATTTGAGAACTAAGTGGCTACCCAAAATCTTTAATTTAAAGAAGCGTTGATCTGCCCTGGGATTAAGGATCCTGCTTATGGGAAATCTATATCTATTCTATTAGGAAACTTAACAAATGAAACCATCCAAGTCCTTCAGTATGCCCTCATTGCTTTTGTAAAACTATGCCATATTGAAAATATTGTTGATGTAAATTGTTTTAGATCGTTGAAGATAATAGGATTTGATCCTCCACCCGCCATAGCTTCGGTTGATAGTAGAATTGGTGATAACCTTACCCCAAACAAACGCCAAGATGTAGAAAATCTCCTTGAGGAGTATGGCGATATTTTTTCCTCAGGACCAAGTGACTATGGGAAAATGTCTGAGGAAATTCATTAAATCAAACCGGAAGTTCACCCTCCATTTAATTACCAACCATGTCAAAAATCCAAAAGTAGAGGAAGCTCAAGTGGCCCTAGAGTTACAGCAACTGTTGGAGGCCGGGCTACCTGTGCCTTCCAAAAGTCCCTGTGCTTTTTCCATTCTTATTAATTTAGATTAAGGATGGTGGTCACTAGTTTTTATGGACTATTGCCACCTCAACTTTATCACTCAAAAAATAATTACCCTCTGCCACGTATAGACGACTCTTTATGCTTAATGTTGGGGTCCCACTATTTCTCAGCTATGGATCTCGCCAGTGGATATTGGCAAGTAGATTTGTCACCAGAAGGCTGGGCAAAATGCGCTCTCATCACAATTAAAGTACTATTAGCCCACTCAAAGGCCACAGGGGTTGATTAATGCCCCTGCTACCTTCCAACGTGCTATGGACGGACTACTAGGCGATTTAAAACGTTCCTGCGTACTAATTATCTTGATGATATTACCGTTTTTCAAGAACCTTTACTAAACATCTAAATCACCTCAGTCAAGACTTTCAGCAGTTATGTCAGTTGTCATTAAAACTAAAGCTATTGATCTTCTCTTTCTTCCAGAGTGAGATATATTTTATTTGGGTTATAAGGTCAGTAAGGTCGGAATATCCCCAATGGATGATAAAGTCTGGCTAATGCTAAGATGACTCCCCCTAAATCCCTACGAGATGTACAGGTTTTCCTAAGAATGGTGGGCTACTATTGCCAATTTAAACCCCATTTTTCAGACACCTCCGGCCTTTGGTTTATCTACTGAAGAAAATAATACCCTTTCAATGGAGAGAAGAGCAACAGCAGGCCTTTAACCTGCTACGCGTCTCTCTCTCTCACTATCCAGTACTTATTCATCCAAACTTTGAAAAACCCTTCCTCCACTTTACTGATGCTAGCAATATTGCCATTGGAGCCATACTATCTCAACATGATAACTTAGTGGACCATCCCATCGCCTACTATATCAAGACCTTATCTAAAGCTGAATGTAAGTATAGCATTACAGAACGTGAATGCTTGGTGGTACTATTGGCTATAAAGTATTTCTGACCTTATTTATATGGGAAACATATCACTATAATTACTGGCCATGCTTCCCTGCGATGGCTACAGCAAATGAAGGACCCCAATGGGAGGTTATCCCTATGGGCGTTGAAAACTTTAAATTACGACTTTTTCATTATCCACTGACCAGGGAAAATCCATCAAAACATGGATTGCCTATCTAGGCTTCCTATTTTAACTATAACTGACCCCAAAGAAGATTGACTATATGATCTCCTAACCCAACCACAATCTTGGAAGAACTGAGCCCTGACCCGCCAAAAAGAAACAGCAAAAAGATTGGCAAATCTCCAAGTCAAGAATGGTCAACTGTTCAAACTTGTGTCTAAACAATGGGTTTCTTATAAAAGACCATCAGGTTGAACAAACATCATATTAGAGGACATCGGCAAGTCAGCCAAGAGGGAATTCAGAAAACCTACCAGTGGTGTAAAACTTAATGTTATTGGGAGAAAATTTTGTTTCTATCCAGATTGTATCAGTCCTGTCTGGTATGTAAAAGCCAAGCCAGACCTAAACCCCAGTTTCAACATCCAGTGGTCCCACCCTGTGAACCATTCCATACTATTAGCATTGATGTTACGGGACCTCATTCTAGAGCCTCCAATGGACATTTGTTCCTCCTACTAGCCATAGATCAATTAACTAAGTGGACCAAAGCCATATTGCTCCCCAACGCCTCAGCAAAAGCCACCGCCACATTTTTTATAACAGGGCTATCACCCAGCATGAGTGCCCTAATGCCATTCTTTCCAATAACGAACAAAATTTCCACTCAATGGTGGTAAGAGTTTTAGCTGACCTGATAAAATTCACTCAGGTATTCTCTATTCCCTACCATCCTGCAACCAATGGAAAGGTAGAGCGGGTAAATGGCACTATAACTGCAACCCTTCGGAAAATGGCTATGACTGATCGCCCCCATTGGCCCCAATACTTGTAAAATGCAATTCTTGCTTATCAGATTAGTTTTTATTGAATTACTAAGTTGTCACCATTATAAGAGTTGTATGGCAGAAAACCCATTCTTCCTTCCAAAGTCCAGGCGATGCTTGATCAAGCTTCTCCTGAAGCACTAGAAGTCTCTATGCAAAGTATTGCAAATGAAATCATAAGACTTCAGGCACTGGCTGCCAAAACCCTGTCCACTACAACCAGTATAGAAACGGCTCAATTTAACAACAAGCATGAACCCCTACATATCTTCCAACCAGGTGACCTCATCCTAATCTACCATCACCAGCCTGGAGGTCATGATCACAAACTGGGAACCAACTGGTCAGAGCCCTATTGAGTCATATATAGAAGTGGCAATGAACATTCAATTTAGAGGTTAATCAGGACACAGCCATAAACTGCATACATAGTCACTTTCTCTGTCCATTTCCCCCTGCGCCAAGATCTAGAGGGAGGTATTGTCAGGATTCCTACCTGAATGGCGGATTTGCATACTCAGATTATGGGGATTGATCCCAAACTGATTGAAAAGCTCAAACTTCTGTCAGGGACAATCCTGACAAAAGTCAACAGCTATTGGAGTCAGAGATCAATCCTGATTCAATCAGAAAGCTCAACTTCTGTTGGGCATCATCCCTGACAAAAATTGACTATTATCGAAATCAGCAATCGACCCTGATCAATATGGCCAGATCATGCTACCTCAGAGCCACTGAACCTTAGAGTTTAAACCCAAGCCATGAGATGAGCACAAACAACTCAACTGAGATAATTAGGCTTGTACCAAATCCCCAATTCGTTTTATTTATTAGATCTAGGCTTGGGCTGCTTAGATTTCTCTAAAACTCCCTCCCCAAATTACCTTTATATATGGAATTAAGCTAATAAACCTTGCACCTTTTCCCCTTTTCACAATTTTAAGTTAAAACTTGTATATTTTTTAGCAATTACTTATCCAGATATAGTATCTGGAAAAAGATTTTTGACTAAGGGAATCACAAATAAGCAATCCAACACCCTGAAACTTCGGGTCCCATGGCCTAAAGGTATTAATGGATATGAGGTAATACACCCATGGTCTTGACAATGGGTAACAAGTCCCATTACCTAAGCAGGTCGCTTGTCAAATATGGTTTTCTGGGATTGAGAGGAAAACGTTAGGGAAAAGTTTTCTACCTCTTTTCATTTTAGGTAATGAGGATGTCCAATGATGGAATCCTAGCCAGGATGGGGAAGACCATCACTGCTAAGATGAGGATGGGTAATTCATCAACAACGGCTGCCATTTCGTTAATGAGGTGCCAACTAAGGGTAGGGCGTTGAATTCCCACTATAAATTACCCTAAAAAATCACCTAATAAATATAACTTTACCATAAACATACACTTTACCAGTAATTAGTATCATACAAGATATACTTTATTAGAATCCATTTTGAGTTCTATTCATTCTCAAGGAAATTATTACTGTGTGTTTTATTTGGAAGACTCTTTATTATAAAGAGTAAGTATCTGAGCATGGATCCAGGGAAGCGAAGCTGGACTGAATTGGATATTGCTGCCAACTGTGTGTCACAAAAAGAAGCCATAAACGCGGATATGAGCGTGGATCAAGTTAGGCAGTATAAGGGGCTGAATCCCTATTGAGGACATCTTAAGTATTTTGGGGGGGGAACACTGATCAAGCGTTGACCCAATACTAGTATTTTATTTAACTACGGATAATAGTCTCCATACTATTATTAAAAAATCTTACTATCAGACAACGTGGGGAATTGCACAACATTAAGCCTTTGCAGCTAATTAGTTTAGGGGTTATCAGCCGAGAATAATCAAGAAACCCTATAATTTTTACAATTAGTTCTCACTACAGGGGTGTAGTTGAGTAGGAGATACCAGAGCTGCTGTATGGGGAAGTTGGAAGCCCTAGGAGGAAGTCCAAAGTAGAGCCTTGGGTGGCTCCTGGATTGATTATGCTGGGGTCATGGTTAAAATCAAGTTTTCTGGCGTATTTAAGTGAAACCCGATGAGGATTGTGAAGAATCAAATCTTCACATTTTTTCACCTAATCCTGATGGCTGAATTGAGGAAATTCCACGATTTTGGGACCATAGACGAAATGGGATTAAAGGAAGGGTTAACTGAGAGTATCAATCTATTGGTTAATCAAGAGCAACTTGCTAATCTGATGGACAGACAGAAGGAGGAGGTGATCAAATAATTTTACAAGTATCAGGAAGTATTTTCCCAGGATGATCATAATTTGAGATGTGTAAGAGATTTGATCCAAAAAGTCAATACCAGGGAAATTTGCCAATCAGAATGAGACCAATTGACAGTTGAAGGTGGCCAAAGTGGTAGTAGAGGAAGAAATCAGCAAACTAGTGAATCATGAGGTTCTAATTCCATCATTGAGTCCCTGGGCAAGCCCTATCCTTATTGTGAAGAAGAAGGATGGCTCTAATTGGGTGGTGATTGATTATCGGAAGCTGAACAAGATTACAAATAAGGATTTGTACCCACACCTAAGAATTGATGATGTGCTAGATTGATTGGGAGAAGCAAAGTATTTCTACACGATGGATTTAGTATCAGGATATTGGAAAATTTTCTGCCAAGATAAGACCAAAAGAAATGCGTGATTATCACCATACAGGGGCTTTATTAACCAATGAGGATGCCCCAGGGTCTGTGCAATGCGCCTGCGACGTTCCAGAGGGCCATAGACGCTATACTAAATGGCTTGAAGTTGTCATGCGTCCTGGTGTACTTGTATGATATAAATGTGTTCAGTAGGACGTTTATTGACCATTTTCACCACTTGGAGGAAGGTTTTAAGGGATTATCTGCAGCCAACCTGAAGATTAAGCCAAGTAAGTGCCATTTCTTCAAAAAGTTAGAATTTCTAAATTAGTAAACAACTCTAGTGGACTGCAGCCACAAGTCTAGAAGATCGAAGCCATAGAGTGAATGGTTGTACTGAAGAGTGTCCAAGATATCCAAGTGTTCCTTGGAATGGGTGGATACTATAGAAGATTAATTCGTTATTTTATAAGAATTGACAAGTCCTTCTTCCATTTACTGAAGGATCCAAAAAAAGAATTTTTTGGAGTGTGAAGGCCCAGAGATCTTTCAAATGAATTATGCCGATATTTAATAGATTCTCGGATTTTAAAAGCTCTGAATCTCAATTGAAAATTTGTAATTTAGAATAATGCTTTCTTGACGGCGATTGGCGTCATATTAAGCCAAGTAGATTATCTTGGGGATGAACATTTGGTGTCATATGTGAGCCAGACACTCTCTGCGCTGAGAGGAATTACACCATGACTGATTGTGAATGTCTTGTGATCATTTATGCTTGTAAACATTTTCAGGTGTATATCCATGGAATGCACTTCAAAGTGGTGATGAACCACTCCTTGTTGCGTTGGCTGCACAATTTATAAGAACCAGAAGGATGACTGGCCCAATGGCACTAAAGTTACAGGCTTATGATTATGAGATAGCCATTGAGCTGGAGCTTCTCATCAGAATGCGGATGGCTTATCGCGGTTACCAATAGTCCAAGTGGTATACCAGCTGGTGGATGAGTTATTTCAGAGAATGGTTGACGGAGAAATTGGGAACAAGCCCTAAGAAATCCAAGGTGCATTTTGAAAAGCGATAGATAACATCAAGTCCATGAATAGAAAAGTTTTCAAGAAGGATAATGGGAAGCAATTACTATTCCCAAAGCTGTTGGCATGAGCAGCTATTGTTTAAGCCGCTCATAAGGTTGTCAGGCATGGAGGCCTGAAAAAAAAACCAATCATTTTCGCCAGTACTACTACTGGGAGTCAATCAACTATGATGTCGCAGACTATCTAGCTTGTTGCATGGAGTGCCAGCTGCACAAGCCACATTTGAATACAACTGGATACTGACTGGTCCACCCTGGATTTGCCTGGCATATGGTGTCCATCTACATGATGGGACCGCTGACAATGAGCACAGGGGGAGTCAAGTACATCCTAGTTGTGATCAACCATCTGATGAGATGGGTTAAGATAAGGTCCTGGAAAAAGTAGATTCTACCAGTACTGTGAAGTTCATCCTGGATCAAGTAGTATACTGACATGAATGCCCGCAGGTCTTGATGAGTGACAATGAAACAAATTTCAAGTCTCATGTGATCCTGCAATTAAATGAAATAATTGGGATCTGAGGAGTCATGTCTATATCCTACTGGCTGGAGATGAATGGACTGGTAGAGTGAGTCAATGGAACGCTGGCCATGATGCTGAGGAAGCTGGTCTAGGAATAACTTTCACATGGTGAACATACCTGAGTTTGGTGACGTTGACCTACATCATAAGTCATCATACGGCGATGGGAAAAACGCCATTTGAGTTGCTATATGGAAGGAAGGCCGTGTTGCTGCCAATTTTATATTTGTTGGTGGAACAAACATTGGGGATGAGTGCTGACAGTATCTGAACTGATTGATGAATATTCTGATCAAAATGCAATTGCAAGCATTTAATATGACTTTTCTGAAAAGACTTCAAGCAAAAATGACAGATGATAAGAACTGACTGGCCTTATCAGAATACTGAATAGGCAAAAGAGTTTCCCATTGCAATATGTATGGTTTCAGGAGAAAAACCAGTTGGATGCGTTGTGGTCAAGTCCATTTGAGATTATCACCAAGATGGCAATGAACGCCTACTCCATCAAGAACCACTTGGATGGAAGGATAGTAAGTGCTTCCATGAAAAGTATTTAAAGCAATGGATTGATGAAAAAACAATGAAAAAAGAGTTTCCAAAGGACCACTGAACCACTAAATTGGTTATGTCCTAATGATTTAATAAGTCCAAAAAAGGACAGATGAACCAAACAAGATAATTAAGTCTCAAAAAGTAAAACTATGAACCATAGAAAACTGGTAGGTCTAAGCATACATAGGAACCAGTTTGGGGGATAGAATAATAGATGGACCACTGAACCATAAAAAGTCAAGTCTCATAGAAAAAGAAGAAAAAAAAATAAAAGATTGATAAAAATATTGAAAAAATATTTAAAATGCATAGTAAAAAAATTTTTTATTTTATTTTTTATTGGTGGCAGAACTTTTCTCTATCATTGCAAACACTTTTGCAACAAATTCAATTCAAGTATTGGTAAGTTTGATAATTTTATTGAGAAGAATAGTTTGCACCCAATGTCAGGGAGCAGTTGGGCGATTAAAGTTAAGGGCACAGGTGTAGGCCCCACATTAGCCAAGTTTTATAAACGCCCGGCAAATTCAGCAGAATAGATAGAATTTATAGTAAAAACCTGGCGGTTACCATTTCCACAGAAATTTTGGCCTGGAAAGCGTGATGTAACCAGTTCATCAATACGCCGCACTCCCAACTACCAACATCATTGGAACATGGGGTGCATGTTTTCCTAGATTTTCAACAAATGGCGCTTTGGGAGAAGTTTTGTGGAGATGTACACAAACATTTCCCAAATGTGGTGTACATTGCACCACACTCCATGCCTCATGGTTGGCTGGATCTTGGTTTCAACAACAAAAATGCGGTGGACAAAGCCACAAAAACGTGAATATTAGTGGACCTCCCGGACAGTCAATGGGTAGTTGAAATAAAATGCACTCACTGGACTAAATTAAATCAAATTTTGTAACTTTTGAGTTCCTACCTACTACAGTCAAGTGCACCGTGCTGGAGCACCACCTGAAGGCTGGGCTCGCCAAATATGGGGAAATTTAATCCTTCAAGATGCAGTGCTTTACGCTCATGACAGACCTGTGCATGGGCAAGCCAATTGCTGTTTTCACCCCATCCTTGGGGATAGCAGAGGATTTGACCCAAATCCCTCATACTGCTTTTGTAGAAATCAATGGGCAAGACTCCCGCCCATTCAGGGTCACCGTGGATAGCGCGCCTCCTATCTGCACTTTCTGTTGCGCTTTTGGCCACAAGGCCCATACCTGCCCTGCCAAGGAGGGCATAACCTAAACCAAAATAATCCTGAAAGCAATGTGTGGTTCAGACACACACTATGAACTGGCAGTAGACACCAACGCAGCCTTCCTATGGGGAGCGCCAGGGTGCTAAATTCAAGTCAAACCTGTGTCTCCACAGGAGCGTAAGAAGGCCAAGCAGGCCTGCAAGGCAGCAGCCAAGGAGGCAGCTAAGACCGTGTCTGCGATCCTGCCAGCCTAGCTCCAGGAGGACATCGAGACATTTGCAGTGGAAGCGGCTTGCAAATTCTTCCACCAATCAGATTGGGCCGCCCAAGCTGATTGGGCCACCAAAGCTAAGACCCTATGGGTGATTCAGTTTCACCTGACCAATGCTACCAAGCATTGATTGGAACCAAGTCATTCAACAATATTCTTGCTGAAATTCCACCTTCATGCAATGGTGCACCACAAATACACACAACGCCAAAAATTCGTCCCACAGTGAGGAAAAAGCAGAAGGCAAAAGACAACGTGAACCTCACAGCTAAAGCTTCCCATACTGAACCATACTCCATAGCACAGAATACCCGCGCTGCCAAACAGCGATGTGCTGAGAATTAGAAGGCTGAAGGGCATGGGTTCCCTTCCCCTTGAAACTAAGGTGCGATGGGGGAAGCCTTTACTTTAGGGACGTTGTACATCGCTGGACTCAAGGCCTTGCCGTCCCAGTCTAGGAAACTGAGTGTTTTAAAAATAATTTACCCATGGACATCCTGGCCATTCAGGAAACCCACTTTTTGCACGGTGTTGAGGAAGCATGGGTAACCATTCTCCTCCCTTCCCTTTCCTTTTGATCACTGCACTGTGGGGTGCTTATTTTAGTGACCAATAATTTTAAATTATTTTGTCAAAATCATACCTCAACAGCTGCATCCTTGTATTCACCTTTTCATGGGATGACAAAGTGCACGCTGTCATTAACATTTACGCCCTAACCTTTGCATGAGATCGTCAGGAATTCTTCTTAGCCATCAATATCCTTCTGTTACCCCCCAACCCATTTGTTGTTGGTGACATGAACTGCTGGACAAACCCAACCACAGACTGCTAGCCCTTTTTCACCTACATCCTCACAGGGGCATGTTGAACTTTGCATTATAAAATCCACCCTAGGGTTATTCAATACTCTTCCATGGCATGTACCGCTACTCACTAACATGTCTCACCCCCATGAGCACAACGGCCAGCTAAGGTCCATGACCCAAATTGACCTTATTCTTGTGCCGTTGAAATTTCAATCCCAAATTTCTCACTTTACCACAATGAAAATTGATTTATCCGACCACAGAATGGTATCAGTTTCCTTCCATTTGTCCAATCCAGTGGCCCAGGCGCCAAAGTGGTGCAAACTCCGCCCCACCGAGATTGTATCGCCAAGGTTTTCATCATGGGTGGAAACTGTGACCACAGCTCCAGAGTTTACCACACCGTTATGTGCAGACCCAATCTCCACCTGGTCAACCTTCAAAGTGAACACAATCCGCCTGGCTTGCCACCTCTCCTCGCATCACTTGCGGGCTTTCTCAGCAGTCATTCTGCGCACGCTGGCAGAAGTGGACCACCTGGAGTCTAACGTCCCCACTGCAGGCTACAGCCCAGCTTGGGGTCGCAAGTGGGCGGAAGTGTCTGCTCACTTAACGCATTGGTAAGACAACACAAGCATTGTGTTTGTGTGCAGTATAAAGCAAAGCATACTACAGCAGGCAATACATGTTACGCTTACTTTTTAAAAATTCTTCGCACTGTGCCAGAGCTTGGCCAGCACACAGGTGTGAAGCCAGACCATTCCGTCGCAGGTACACTGGCTGAAGTGGTGATCAAAATACACAACTATTACTCCAAATTATATCAATCCAATCCAGTTCCTCCAGCCAAAGTGGACAATTTTCTTGAAAGCACACATATCGGCACCATTTCCCGCTTTCTGGAGTTGATGAATTTGATTACTCAGGATGAACTATGGTCCGCCATTTGTGGTGCACCATATAAAAAATGCCCAGGCCCAGATGACATCCCCTATGAGTTCTATAAGAAATATTTCAAAGCTTTTTCCTCTTTACTGCTGGCCTCTATTAACCAATGACTTATAAAAATGCGCCTCCTTCCTGGAGGGTAAGAGGCCTTCAAAATAACGTTGTACAAAAAAGGGGATAAGCTGGATATGGACAACTGGCGCCACATTTCACTTACTAACACAGACACAAAAATTTTACTAAAATCATGGCAAACCGCCTAGGGGTAGTTGCCTCTGATCTCATTTCCCCTGAGCAATTTGGTTTCGTTCCAAAAAGGTCGATTTGGGACAACATTCACACCGTAGCCAACGTCTGTCAATCCATGGCTTCTGGAGCGCTTGTTTTTTAGATCAACAGAAGGCTATGATAGAGTTTACTGGGATTACCTCAGAGCCTGCCTCCACAAGTTCCACCTCACCTTTTGTTCCATTAATTGGGTGATGTTGCTCACGGAATCCGCCACTATGGCTGTGCGTGGCCCTGGCTTCCTCACGGATGTGGTCCGCCCTCAAAGGGGCCTACGCCAAGGGGACCCTCTTAGCCCACTATTGTATAACTTCAGCCTTGACTCAATTCTTTTAAATGTGAATGCCTTCATTACTGGTGTCCGTGGCAAGGCCAAGCACCAGTCAAGATTTTGGCGTTTGCTGATGATTGTGTGGTTGGGGTGTCTAACAATCTTGATGCATGAGCGCTTGAAGCTACTATCCAGGTTTACTACAAGTAAGTAATGCTTCACTTACCACCTCCAAAACTGAAATTGTTCTCCTTGGTCAGTATCAAGCCCGCTGGGCCCAGCGCCCCATTTTCTTCCTGCTTCAACAACTTGCTTACGGGACCTCTTGCTTAGCCCACCCCACACCGCCCCGCTTGTGCTCCCCTTTGTGACAAGCCCCACCGTTGGCTCTGTCCGCCGTTTAGGGTGTGTGGCTGGAGGCGGGAGGATCCGCCTCAACAATGATGGAAGACCATATACTAACCAATGTTATGAAACGAATAGCTTCCCTCAAAGCCCGTGAGACCTCCCTTACAGGCAGGTTAGTGATACCGACTCTATGCTCCTCTCTAAAGTTAGTTTGGGACCCACGCCATCGCTTTTTCCCCTTTTTTCTTCAAGTCATTATACGCCCTTCTGCAAGGGTGGCTTTGGTTAGGCCGCCCACCGCCAGTGCGCCTGGATGTCATGTTTGGCCCTCACCATAGTGGTGGTATGGGCCTGCTCAACTTTGAGGCCCATGTGCCAAAATCCTTTGCACCTGGATCGCTGCAGTCACCAACCCTATGATCTCAGCCCAACACTGGTCCCATGCGGCCTGCTCCAACCTCTGCCACACCCTGGGCCTCAGCAATCCTACCCACCCCCACTCTCTGTTAAAATATCTCGCCTCACATACTTCTGCTGCGGGCCCACATGGGACGTCACCTCACTTTAAAAGGATCCTCCTCTCCATGCGGAGCGCTGAGTGGTGAATTTGCATCTATGGACACACCTCCCAGAGGGAACTCCCTACTCCTCGGTTCACCAAGGAAGTATAAGGACTGCCAATTTTGAACGGAGTGATGCTTATGAGGTCCCCTACCATAGCCTGGGTGGACTACCTGGACATGGTGGACATCCCCTACTCCCTGGAACCCAGAAAGCCATATGGAAGTATGCCCACCACCCTCTTATGCAGCTGCATATTTTTTCCCATGTGTGGCACTGTTTGAGATGAGTATACCATACTGCCAATCGCTCTAACGCTTTGCACTCACCTTGCATCATGTGTGGCCAGTATGGAACGTTGGTTCACTGGCTGAAAGAGTGCCCTCCATCAAAAGCGATATGGCGTGAGGTTCAGCGTCTATTTCGCCAGGATCAGGCACATCCCTTCAGCCTGTCTAAGGACATATTTGCTTTGTCTATGGTTTCCCCTCTTCCGCCTTCCCTCCATGCCTTAGTGGTTGCAATCGCTATGTGGACTATCCACACGACTGTCTTGGATGCTACCTCAGGCTCCACTCCTACACTCCAGGAAGCTCTACGCCGGTTTCAGTCACGCCTTGTGGACCACTTCCAAGTGTGGATGTTTGGGTACCTCCCACCCCATCACCGCCAGATGGTCTCATCCTGGTTCCCAGTTTGGTTCATCATTTCAGACCACTTCCTGCATACGTGTTCAATAGTGGCGCAAGCCCCTACACATGTAACCCCCCTTCCTTCTCTTGGCATTCACGCTGGCAACAGGAGATAGCGTTTGCTTCTCTGGGGTGCCCTCCTCTCACCGAGTTCATTTCGTTGTTTATTGTCTTATCAGAAGTGTTTATCCCCTGGTTGGCCTTCCCCAAATAAAATTAAAAATAAAATATTTTCTATTGGTTATCCTTGACTTGGGGATGATTACACCTATGTTGGCTCTTGGGGAGGGAGGATGGATTGCAGTAGGAGCAAACAACACCTCAAAATCTATATGAGAAAGAATGCTAGTGAGGGATAGACCTACTCAAAACCAAGTTTTTTTGAGCAGATGAAGATCCCTGTGAGAAAGTGATTAAGGGAAGAGAGATGTAAATGTCATAACATGCCAAAGATGATACCCTAGATTGGGGAGTAAAGCATCAGAACAAGAAGAGGTAGTTAGCAGATAGCCCCGAGTAATCCCAATATGGCACCAGAGCTGGATGCTTGGTCTTGAGCGCTTGCTGATGGGCTTTTTCAAGAACACTGGACTTATGGGCTGGCATTGAGCAAGGGATACTAGGTGGGGGTTGCCAAATCATGCCCCCTATTAAAGCCATCAGTGGAAGACACTAATTAGATGCGCCAGAAACAAGATAGTCATGCAGGGAGTGAATGGCATCCTGAAGATGACGACTATAAGCTTCTTGGAAGCTGAAGCAGAATGAGCAATAGTAGACAGGAGAGGCTGAAAGCCTTATGGCCCAAATTTGAAGAACTTGGCTGGCAAAGCAAAGAGCATAGACTGCAACATCTTGATATAGGATGTTTTTGAGATTGGAGGAGTTCAGAGCTATGGACAAAGATTCATTTACTTGGGCCCTAAATTCTGCATAGGGGAGTTCAAAATGTTTGCTGTTTCCAATGGCTAGTTCAGTGGCCAAAAACAACTGGCTTGTAATACTGACTAAGTCAGGAAAGGAACTAGGGAATCAAGTCCAATCCAGCAAGGAATGAATGATCGAGAGTGGAGGGCATTGTTTCAGGAGGTTTGATGATGATGGTAGGAGTATCTGTGAATGGAGCTGAATCAAGGAGAGTTTTGAAATCTAACTCAGGAATTAATGACAGAGGAAGGATTGGTTGTGAGTCATTTAAGACAATTGCTAACCTGGTTTTGTTGGGGTTAATTACCATTTCTGGTAATCCCACGGAAGGATTGGCCAGGGGTACTTTACTGGGAGTATGAGTCCTGGAAGGACCATAGAAGAGGATTCGATGCACAGATTAACTCATCAGCTGGAAGAGCTGAAGGTCTTTATCAGAAATGGTATTAAGCAGTTGTTGGTACTGAGACTATGATTTTGACATATGATCTGGATAAGAGTGAGATGTCAGACTTATATGATAGTTGACATTATGCACTATGAAATCAATTAAACTCTAATTTCAAAGAAATTAATCTCAAAATTAATTGGATAAGCTCTTCAGAGAAGAACTAAGAATGATATGATACAATAGGGTATTATGAAAATATAATAATGGTTATAAATGAGCATTCTTAATTGCGCTGCAAAATGATCATTGATGGCATTAATCTTCTTTTGAGGATGAGGAGGAAAATCAGGAAATTAAGGACGCTGGACCAATATTCCTGAATATGACATCGGGTCAAAATGCCCTGATGGGGGGAAAACCAGATCCTAGTATTGGTACATCATCACAAGTAAATTGATCATCCCAGAATGACAGAAGGTCATGGGAATCGTGCTCTGAGTAGATGGTAGTGAGGAGGAAGAGGAAGAGAGCCGCATGCTAAGGGTCATCCTGAGCAATATTAAGTACTGATTGACCATACTCCATTTGAACTAAAGAAGTATTTAACTGAGTATCTGAAGAAGTGTCTCCTGTCCCAATCCTTTTCTCGCTGGAAATTTAGGCAAGAGGGGGGATGTGTTGGGATTTTTGCCCATATTCCCAGCCAACTAGATAATCAGGGGTCTCTAGGGAATAATTCCCTATAGTGAAGTGAATTAAATATTGGTTGACTTTGATTTCAGAGCAACAATGTTTGGGGGATTTTAGGTAGTTTGCCTGGGTTAGGTCCATTAGTGATTGATCTGGGTGATTGCTTAAGATCTTGTCAGGCAGAGTTGCCAACGAAATATGGGCATCTGATAGTTGACCAATGATTAACTATCAGGTGTATCAAATGGGATTGGTCAGATTTATCACCGACCAATTGGGAATTTAAGGATCAAGTTGTGAGGCAATTGATGCCGCCTGCAACAAGTAAATTAATCAGTTGGTTCGAAATCTGCCTTAATGGGTAACAAGTCACATTACCTAAGCATGTCGCTTGCAAGATATGTTTGGTTTGCTGGGATAAAGAGATAATATTAGGGACACGTTTTCTGACTCTTTCCATTATAGGTCTTGAGGATGTCCACTAATGGAATCTTAGTCAGGATGGAGAAGACCATTGCTGATGAGATGACAATGGGTAATTTAATGGCAACGGCTGCCATTTCATTGATGAGGTGCCAACTGAGGATTGGGCGCCGAATTCCACTATAAATTCCACTACAAATTCAATTAATAGAAATACTTTTTACCAGAAATATACATTGAAAAGTATTAACTATCATATAAGGTATGATCTACCAGAATCCATTTTGAGTCCCTTTCTTTCTCAAGGGATTTATTATTTTGTGCTTTAATTGGAAGACTCTTTAAGATAAAGAGTAAGGATCTGAGTGTGGATTCATAGAAGAGAAGCTGGATTGATTCAGGGTTTGCTGCTGACTGTGTGTCACCAGAGAGAAGTCGTAAATGAGGGACTGAGCATGAATCAAGTTAGGCAGTATTAAGTAATGAATCCCTATTGTGGACATCTTAAGTGTTTAAGGAAATACTGGTCAAGCGTTGGACCCAATACTAGTACTTTATTCTTTAATGGATAATAATCTCCATAATTTAATCAAACAAATACATCTTACTATCAGACAACGCATAAAATTGCACAGCACCAAACCTGTCAGTTAATAAAATTTAGGGGTTATCAGACGAGAAATAAAGAAACCCTATAGTTTTTTACATATGGTTACACAGTTGCATCCCTGGGTATTCCAAAACTAGAAGTTCAAGGGCTTGTTGGTTATCAAGCTGGTAATTACCACCTGGCTGGCCACTTCATGACATTTAAAAAGTTGCTGTACTTAATTATCTAAAAAAGAGTGTTAAGTAGATTTTGATTTCTTAAACCAATTTGAAGGCCAATAACTTGACTTTTCATTAAAAAGTAAAAAGGAGTTACTAGTCCAATGTTTGAAGTAATCACACAGAGCAATTTAAATTAATAGCTCATTGTACATAAACTCAGTCGTGCACCTCTGCTTAAGCCCATTCTAGAAATTCTTCTGCATTGCTTAATGGAAGGATTAGATTCTAAATCTGATACGGCTTCAGCAAATGTCTTACAGTAATTATGAGCTTAAATGTACTTTAAAAATCATAATTGACCTAAAGGCATTTCCTCTCCTTGAACCCTTCGATTTTTCAGGAAGAGGCAGCATTATATGTATGGGTTACAAAGCAACTTGTTATAGGATACATATTACGCGTACCTCTCCATTATGATCACTGCTTCTCTTTATGAAAAATAAGAAGGTATCTAAACCCTTGTGTAGATTATAATAATTCTAGATAACGTCACCATGCATGACTTGCACGCTATTCCTATAGAGGCACAAATTCCTGTTATGAGGTGAAATCCAAAGATTTTTTCAAGATGGATTTCTTGACCGGCTTTACTCATATTGAAGTCAAAGAAGGGCGGAATTGGATTACTGTATTCCATGCCAGGAGGGGAACTTTTCAATTCTGAGTCATACCTTTTGGTTTTAATAATGCGCCTGCAATTTTCCAACGTGATATTGATATGTCATTAGTATAGTTTCTAGAAGCAGTTATGTGACCTATATGAACGAAGTCCTGGGTTTCTCCTTTTGAGTTAGAATCACATTAGATCCACCTGCGGCAAGTGGTTGAACATTTAGGATCAGCAACCCTGAATTTAAAGTAAGTAGGTGTGAATTTAAGTCCCAGTCCCCTTATTAAGTAACATAGCTTTAGAAAAAGGTCAGATGATAACTCCAGACAAAGGGAAAAATAATTGGGATTGTTCCACGCCAACTCAGTTAATGAGCTGAGAAGCTTTTGGAAACAAAGACTTCCTTAAACTGGATACTCCAAAACTTTCAGAGTTAGCTGCACCCTTATATAAAGCCTTTGGAGCAAAATATCTCAGTGGTCATATGCACTGGAGGAGGAATTCCAAGCTGGGAAGTGCACCTTTCTCTCCAGGTCAGTTTTTCACCACATGGATCCATATATGAAGTTTAGACTGGCAAGTGATGCTTCAATTTTGCCATCACTGCAGCTCTATTACAAGTGGTAAAAGATGTAGCTGAAAATCCCGTAAATGATATTCCAAAAAATTCTTAACTGAGATATAGAATTCTGCTTATCAAAAAAGAAAGATTGGAGATAGTGGAAGACTTAACCTATTAGTGACATCATCTTCATAATTATCCCTGAGAACTTCAAGTTTATACAACCTATCAGGCTTTGCATACTAGTGAGCCCCACATGTCCTGATCCTGCAACAAAACAATTGACTTGAGATTCTTACACAAGTTTGTGTTCTATTATGAGTCCATAGAAGCAGTAAGAAAGTTTTGGCCAGCGCTCTGAGCTGGAACCTTGCTTATGCTCAAGATCAAAGAAGTGTAGATGCATAATATTCACTTGGTGATTTCTTAAATTAAGATTGCATTTAAGCAACTATACACCACGTGCATTTTTGCTAATCTTTTATATATAATTTAGAAGAGTTTCCTATATCTATAAAGTTTTCTCTCTCGGTCTTTATCCTCTAAATAATCCTTAATACTAGTCAAATGCAAGTTAGATCAGGAGTTTATAACAAAGGGTTCCATATAAAAGACAATAAGATATGGTTCCAAAGACGCTTATGGGTTCCCGCTGGACTACTAGCTTAGAAATTATCTTGGACATCATGATGGTATAACTATAGGGTACCCTGGGAGACTGAAAACCTGAAGCTTATCCACTATATGTAAATGGAAAGGAAATTATGCATAGGTTGCTCAGTTTACAAAGGAAAGTTTTGTCTGCAATGCATTACTAAATCTTCAGCCCCTTGATGGCTTGTTGGTACCAATACAGAAAGCAGAGGGATCCTGGACATACTTCTCAGTTGATATTATTGTGGAGCTACCCCTATCTGAGGAGTATTATGCTATCATGGTAGTTGTGGGCAAGTCACCAAGTTCGCCCATTTCATTCCATGTCACACCACAGTAACTGCTGCTCAGATGGTAAAGTTAACTCCACCACATTCTCTTCCCATGACATGCCTCATAATATTATTCGCGACTGTGGATCCCAGTTGCGTTATATTTTAGAAGAATCGTGTAAGGCTCTTCGAATTTGACCTTTCTGTTATTAAGCCTTGCAATCAAAATCATATGGGCAGACAGAACTAGTGAAAGAAGTTTATTAATTTGCAGTATCGCACGGCAGCTGATCATCAAGCTTGAGCCTCTCACTTCATTTAGCGCAATCCAGTTATGATAATGTCAACGTCCTTCTGAATGGTGTCTACCTTTTTTCAATTATATGGCTAGAATCCCACGTTTAACATGAAGCCCAGTGATGGTCCAAGGTGGAAACTATGATGCATCTTGCTAAATTCATCACGAAAGTACACCAGGAGTTAAGCACTGACTTGGAGGCTGCTATGAAGATCTACAAGAATAGGTAGATGGTAAGAGGTAGGTAGTTCCTAGATATAATTTAAAGTCTTGTAGTGCACAATTATAAGAACATCCCATTAAAGTAGCCATGCAAGAAGCTGGGTCCAAAAATATAGGACAATACCGCATCTTTAAAAAAGTGGGTTAAGCCTTCAATCATCTATATCATCTATCAAAGTCTAAAATCTTTGCAACATTTTATGAATTCAAGCCTACTCTCTTTAAGGGTTACCATCTGAGACCCCAGAGTCATATCTCATATATGGGGCACCTGAATGGGCTTTGGAGGAATGTGTACTCCCATCATGTTAAAAAAAGTGAATATCTGGTTTCTGGAAAGGTTTTGGTGTCGCAAATAACAGCTAGGCTAATCCTGCAATCACGTTCATGCACAAGACCTCATTGATATATTCCACAGGCGCTTTCTCATGCTGAAGGCCCCAAGGCAATCCCTAAAGTTGCCGTTATAAAACTTGCTCATGTTCATAAAAACCATATCCTTATCTGACGCCCCTAGAGGAGGGGTCATGTCTCAAAAGACAGAGGGTAATGTCAAATCCATGACATAATAGTGATTCTGATTGTAAGGACAAGGAGGACCAAACTAAGGTATGACTTTAAATTACTCTTACTTCTTGATTTGACCATACTCAGTTAACTTTGGGTAGATGCCAAGTGTTATAATTTTAGTATGCCCAGATCACACAACTTAATTGATTATATTACCATCTTCTTGTCCACTAGGGGATGAGACACTCTAGTAAATGTGGAAGCTATCAATTCATATGATAAGTATTGTTTAGTGAGTTATCTTTAAACAAGATTAACTAATCTGTTATGATTTAATTCAGTCAGGTTACTAATCTTTTGTTGGGGACGATCCTCAATAATAACAAGTGATTCAATTATTGATATAATTATTGATTAGTTATTGATCTTTAAGAGTTTATTAGAGTTTTTCACCAATTGGCTAAAGTATTTACTAGTTTCTGGGCGTTACTCCTTTCCTTTAGCAACTTGTTAGGTTACTTTTTAAGTAATGTGACTTTCTATTTTTGGGTAAAAGGTCCCATTACTTAAGCATGTTGATAACCTAATAAGGGTAATAAATTGGAGTTGAGAGAAGGCGTTGGGACACATTTTTCAATACAACTCAGAAGAGGTTGCATTTCTAGTTGGTGGCAGATCCAACTAGGAGGATGGAAAAAATCATAGTTTGATACAATTTTAATGGGTTAATCCATTTGCAAAGCTCCCATTTCCAAATGGGGCACAAATTGAAGAATTTGGAGCTGGAGTCCCAATAAATTACCTTGTTTTTCTTTTTTTATATTAGATAAAGCAGAATTTAAAAAAAACTAGTTTATTAGCCTGTTATACAATTGTTGTAATTTTACTCTTGGGATTAGAGTTGAAGGATCAGATATCTTTTAGCTATTTATTATTGCCCAGATCTCTGAATGCTCCTGTGTCATGAGAGAAAAAGAGAACCTCTGAACCTAATAGTAGATTAATTTTACCAGAAGGAAGAGTCAGAGTGAGAAGTTCTCATGCCTTCCAGAAGTACCTTCAAGGATTAGAAGGAATGCACCTGTATAGCAGTGGAGAAAATACTCAACGTGGTATTGAGTAGCTCTACTAGGGTGATAGTCTTCATATGATTGTCACCCCTCATTAAATTACTATCAACAATCTTATACAACGCACACATCAGAACATGTGCGGTAGACTTGAGAGCTAAATAGAGCCACACAACTCTCAAAAGTTACTTTTGGTGCTCACTTAAGAAGTAGTTGAGTTTTCAAGCCAAGAATAAATTAAGAACATATAAGCAATGTCAGAAAAGTATGAACTGAGGAATTATGGATGGGATTGGATACTGTTAACAATGATGCGCTGAAATTGTTGGTCACAAGCCATTCTCACTACTTTATATGAGCGAGTAACTTAAAATAAAGAGAAAGTTGAACAAGTTGAAAAGGTCAATATGTGATTTTTATGTAAAAGTCACCACTTTAAAATGGAAGAAGACAAATTTTAAACAAGGATTATTTAGAAAACTGAACGAAAAGTTGATAAACGCTTCTGCAAGATTCAGGGAGATATAGCTCAGATGGAAAAACGCTTAAAAGAATTAAGAAACACAAGTGTGATTGCACCTAGATAAAGATTTGAAGCTGACAATGAGATGCATGATCATCCAGTTGGGAAAGTACTAACCCCTAGAAATATATGTCTAATCTTTTGCTGCGATTTCAGAGATGACTCCTAAAGGTACAACTATCATCAGTCTTGTTTCTGAGGAGGAATCTCTTGCCCTAATAGTGACAGAAGAATTTTGGAATAAGCAAAAATTACCTACTTTTCATTGAGATAATGCACCAGCGTTTTCCAGTATATTTAAAATGATAATGCTCAGATATGGTGAATGATAGAAAGCAGTAAGCGTGATGAACTGCTTAGACACCAATTGTAAAAATCTGGTGTTGCTCCCATCTCAATGGGGATAATTTGACATAAAATGACGCTAAGGAAACAATATTGACTGAGTGTGGTAGTCATATGTGGATGGCAAACCTTAAACAGGGTTTTATTTTTGATTCCAGTTTTGATTACAAAACACTAGAAGCTTTCACAGACATATTCTACCAGGAATCACAAATTCTGGATAATGATAATTTTCTATCAGATTTTAATTCATGCAAAGCAATGCAATCGGCATTTTGGCTCTAAAGATATATGCATTTCACTATGGCGTCACCGCTGGTAAACCAACCTTCCACATTGCAGGTGGTAGAGTATCTCAAGATGTTAAGAGCCACGTTTGGAGCACCTAATAGAAACTTCAAAGTCATTTTTGCCAGAACAAAGAATATAGTGAAGCTTGCCAGGCCCAATAAAACCAACAAAATTATTTAATAACAGGAAGTAAGCCCCAAAGGACAGAAACAAGAGGGTAAAACTCAGATTTGCTTCCACTGATGTGAAAAACCTGGGCATGTAGTCGCTCAATATTGGTATAAGAAAACGAAAGATCAAGTTACTCTGGTGCAGGCTAAAGAAAAGGACTCTGGAAAAGCTTTAGAGAAAAGAATTAGCAGTTTAGATTAGGATAATCTAGCACTGTGATCAAACCTGTTCCCCCTGACATATTGAATAATGACCTGGATATTTCAAATTTATCTGTATATGGGGCCACACCTGATCCTCTTTTCAGGTTTTTAAGTTTTGATGTGTATAAAACTACCTGAGCAAAGGCAAAGTGGATAGACCCCAAAATCGTGAAGAAATTTTACTCAGCCATACACTTGTCAGTTGGCAGAAAAGATAAAAAATGCTGAAAGAATGGAAGAAATATTCAAGATAACACTTGATGAAGCGAATATATCTCTCCCTATTAGCTTGATCAAATATCTTTTCTTGATTTATATGTACAATTAATTCATACTCTCTATTTAAAAAATTACCACAATTCACTCAATAGACACTTGATTACAATGCTATGAGTGTATTAGATCAGACATTATAATCAATCAAGTAAGAGTATAGGTAATAATATACAATGGTGCACCCATTGATATCTTTTCAAATAAATTGATGAAACCAATGAAGATTTTACTAGATTTAGAACAATGGAAGGAATATTTAACTTCCAGACCAGATAATACAAAATCTTGTGAGGTATACAATGCCCTACTGCTTTGGTTTGGATCTCTAGTGATGTCAGATTCCACCATAGTGTTGGCAAATCAATCTAATATCATATTCATTGGGACAGAATTCCTAATAATTTAAGATTTTTAAATGGTATATTGAGGAAATTACCCTAACAATTTGGTAATGAACCCTGCCCATGGTATATCAGCAGAGAGGAGAAACTTTGATAAAAAAGAAAAATACTTTGTTCATTTATGTTTCACTTATGGCATAATTCACATTCAGTATAAGTTGATTGGACAAAAAGCTGGGGAATGATGATAGATTGTCAAAATTACCGTGGGGTACCATTGAGGATGAAAATGATGAATATCATTTCTCCAGGACTGCAAGTAATAGTTAACAAAGGCTTAACATTAGACATCTGGGAACAATTGTATGTAGAAGTTGTCGACACATATAATATAAATTGAGACTGGAGCCATGAGTAGTGCTGTGGAGTATAATACCATGCCATAGTGAAATAAAAATGCCACTGGCCAATCTGAGTAAAAAACCAATGAAAGTAGAAAAATTAAGTCATTGAATTTATGCATTTAATCCTGACAGCCAAAAAGAGAGTTCCATGACTCCAGAACATTAACATAGATGGGATTACCGGAAAATGCTACCAAAATTGGTAACATAATGGCTGATCATGAACAACAGGCTGAGTTATCAGAATGAAAGCAAAAAGAAGTGCTAAAATTCTTTTTGAGAAATATTGGGGAATTTAACTAAGGATGACCATGACCTTAGTTGAGCTAAAATGTTATCCATAAGGGTGACACTCAGGAATATCTGCTGATATAAACGAGAGCTGTCTGTTAGTCCAAGGCTGCTGAATCATTACTCAGTGAATAAATAAGTAAATTGCTTGAGTAAGAGCTCCTCATGCAGTCATCTAGTCCATGAGCGTGTCTGATCCTTATTGAGAAGTAAAAGTCAAATAAATTACGTGGGGATCAATTACCACCAATTGAATATAACCACTAAGAAGGATTTATATCCTCTGCGAAGGATTGATGACGTGCTCAATTGCTAAGAGAAGCCAAGTATTTTTGGCGATGGATTTGCCCAGGATATTGGCTATAGACTTGCCAAAAGAAGATTATAGAGAAAATGTGTGATAATCACCACTCAAGGGAAATAACAGCCAATGAGAATGCCCCATGGATTGTGCAATGCGCTGGAAACTTTCCAGAGGGCTCTGGATTCTATCCTGAGTGACTTGAGTTTTCTTCCATTTTGGTGTACTTGAATGACATCAACGTTTTCAGCAGGACATTCATTGATCACTTGGAGCACTTTGAGCAAGTGTTCAAATGTCTAGTGATAGTAAAACGAATAATAAGTCAGGGAAAAGCTATTTCTTTTATAAAAGAGCTTAAATATCTGGGGTTTGTAATAGACACCAGCGAATTGTAACCACAACTGAAGAAGATAATGTAATTGAGCAGATGTTAATCCCAAAGAGCATTTAGTACTTATAAGTATTATTAAGATTGTCAGCTATTATCAACGATTTATCATGGGATTTTGCTGAAATCGTCAAACCATTATTTCACCAGTTGAAGGATCCAAAAAAAGGATTTATGTGGAAGGAGGAGGCCCAAGAAGCATTTGATGTGCTAAGTAAAGACCTGATGACTTGTCCTGTGCTAAATAATCTATTTAAATTGGGAATTTATTATTTATACTGATGACTCATTAATAGCTTAGCGCTATTTTAAGTCAAGTAGATGACAACGGGGAAAATACTTTTGGTTGCATATGTGAATAGAACAATGACGTCAGTGGAAAGGAACTACACTGTGACAGAGCTCGAGTGCCTAACAGTGATTTATGTCAGTAAACAATTATGAGTGCATATACATGGGACTCACATAAGGGTTTGATCAACCACTCATCTTTACGCTGGTTAAATAACTCTAAAGAACAAGAAGGACTACTGGCATGATGAGCATGAAAATGAAAGCCTATGTTTTCAAAATTTATACACTAAGCAGGAGCAGCACAACAGAATGCCAATGGACTATCAAGATTACCGCTGTTCTAGTCATGTATCAACCAACAGCTGATTCTTCCAATAGATGATCAAAGGGAATATCAGGGATAAACCCCAGGAGATTCAAGGCGCGCTGAAGAAAGCGATGGAAAATACTGAAATGGAGAATAATCAGTTATAAAAGTTCATCGACAGAAAATGGTACTTATTCCTAAACTGTCAGAACAAATGGAGATCATTTAAGCTGTGCACAAAGTTGTAGGGCATGGTGGGCTAAGAGAAAACAATGGCCCATATACGCCACTATTACTGGGAATTAAGTAATTATGACGTAGTGGATACTAGGCCTGTTTCATGGAATGTCAACTCCACAAGCTGCATTTAAAATATGACTGGAACTGGCTATTACTCCCTAGGAACGCTTGGCACACAGTGTCAATAGCTGTGATGGGACCATTGAGTGTTAGTACTGGGGAAGTAAAAAACATAATTGTGTTAGACCATCTGACTTGATGGGTTGAGACGAAGGCCTTGAGCAGAGCAGATGCTACAAGCATGGAGAGATTCATACTGGATCAAGTATTATACTGTCATAGATGCCTGCAAGATTTATTAAGTGATAAAGAGACCAACTTTAAATCCCATGTGATCCCAAGACTGAATTAATTAATGGGAATCTGAGAAGAGGTAATCCTTTCCCTACCAACCAGAGACAAATGGAATGGTAGAAAGAGTTAATAGAACTCTAGCTGCAACACTGCAAAAATTGGTTTCAGGGAAAACTTCCACTCTAGAATTTTTATCAAAGTTCAAATACCTTTGTATTTTAAATCAGTTGTCATCTGACAACGGGGAAAGTGCCTTTTAAACTCTTATATGAGTGTAGAGCCTCATTACAGCAAGTTTTATATTTTGGCTGTGGAGCAAGCTTCAGGGATAAGTGCAGATCAATACTTAACCTGACTGGCTAATCTTACAATCAAATTGCATTCACAGGAATTTGATATGATGTTAAGCTAGAATTTGAGAACATAAAAGGATGTTCAGAATTGACTAGCGTTGAAAGAGTACCATTTGAGAGATAGGGTAGCCTATTAAAAATATGTTTGTAAGAAGAAACGAATTGTATGCCCTATGGTCAGGACTGTTTAGTTCATCACTAAGTTGGTGCCAGATGCTTATAAGCTAAAAATATCGCTGATGGGTTATATAGTGAACAGGGTCCATACCAAATACTTTAAATAATAAACCTAAGGGAAAAATAATTACAATGTTTTGTGGGACTGCTGAGTCTACTAACACTAGGGTTAAGTTCCATTGTATTAGTTAAGTCTCAAGAGGGGACCGCTGAACCATTAATACTGGTCAAGTTCAAAAGAAAGGATCTTGAACCATAATAGTTGGAAAAGAAAAGATGGACCTCTGAACCTACAAATTGTAGGTTAAGTCTCATTCCAAAAAGAGAAAGTAATATAAATAAGATAAAAATTGTAAAAACTATATATTACAATATCAAATTTATTTTTATTGCCATAATGGAAGTATTTGGTGGATTTCCCACCTACTTCTGTCAAGTGATGAAAAAGGGGATGAATTAAGATGGGATTAAAGAAGACTGTGAACGTTAGCAGGATTAGCCTGGCTTGAAACTGTATCCTCTATGAAGTGGATAGTTGAATTTTAGGATTTTATTAAGCTCACTAGTGCGTTTTAGGCCTAAACTCCAAAAAATAGTGGATTGAAAAAAGATATATGAAATTAGATAAACACTAAAACTAGAAAGTTGTATTTTTTATATTTTTATTAGTTGCCATGGGGGTAATAAACAAACCCCTTAATAATTTGATACTTAGTATTAAAAAGTTCTGAGGCCCAAAGTTTGGATTTCTTAGTAGTTTCTGAATTAGATAATAAGGGCGGTGGAACCATTGGAACATTCAAAGCTTGCCTTATTTCATGAATCTGCTGATGGAGGGCGATGACACGTAATTTAGATCTGTGATATAGGGCTTTGATATATCTTACCCAATCATTTGATAGAAAAATATTTTCACATTGCGAGGATCCCTTTAATCCTATAAAAGGGGAAGGTCTCCACAGTGTGAGTTGAACTAGATTTGTTGTAAGGCGGAGAGGGACCTCTGAATGGCTCCCTTGATTCCGCTGCATGTTCAGCGCAATCTGACTTCCCAAACTAGTATTATTTGCCCAAATTTGTATTAATAGAAGTGTTGCTCCAATTCGCAGGGTTCCACTGAGAATTGACCAGGGTTTTTAGCCAATTTTTTCATCATCTACCTCTGAACTACTCTTTTTAATACATTGAGCTTGTAATAATCCAACAAGGTCCTAGAAGAAAGAAGAGTGGGAAGATCTCTTAAATCAAAAACGGAGAGTCATTATGGGGGACTACAGGAACCAAAGAATCAGTGAAACTGATTAGGTTAAACTTTAAATGATGTGGGGTCATAGAGGGCCAACTTGGCGGAATACAGGATTTCCAGACCTATTATTGGTGACAATTTCCAAAATAATCCTAGTATGGCATGGGCCATAGAACCACTCATTAAGGAGGCAGTAGTGAGAAGGGCAGAAGAGGAAACGTGCTAAGGAGAAGGGCCATGAAGAAACAAATTAAGCCAGGAAAAATTAGAAGGCCTATGAGAAATCTGATTCAAAACATTCTGGCGGACTCAGGCTGGGAATAAAGTGGGGTCTGCCTCTGGAAAAACTATCATTGATGGATAATCTGGTCAGCAGGGGAGCGTTGGGATTTTAGTATGCCCACATCATTCAGCTTAATTGATTATATTACCATCTGCTATCACACTAGGGGATGAGACCCTCTACTAAATGTGGAAGTTATAAGTTCATATGATGACTATTGTTTGGCGGAATATCCTCAACAAATATTAACTGGTCTGCCAAAGTTTAATTCCGTTGGGTAATAAGATTCTTTAGAGATGATCCCTGACAATAAACAAGTGATTCAATTATCAATTTAATTATTGATAATTTTATTATCTTGTAAGCGTTAACAGAGTTTGTCATCAAACAAGCAAGGGATTAGTTAGTTGCTGGGCATTAATGATTCTTCAGATAGCAAAAAAACAAGTTACTGTTCTAGGTAATTTGACTCCTGTTTATAAATAAAGGGTCCCAATATATAAGCTTGTTCCCAACCTAATAAGAGTAATACGTTGGAGTTGAGCAAAGTCTTTGGAACACATTCTTTTATTCAACCCAGAATAGGTTTCATTTTCTAGTTGGTGGTAAATCCAACTAGGCGGATGAGGAAGATAATTGTTAGGTGCAACTTTGGTGGGTTAATCCACTGGCAACAGCTGCTGTAAGTCCAGGGGAACGTCCCAAGTGTGTCAATCAGGCCCTCTTCCCATTTCCGAGTAACAAGGTTCTGAAGAGGGTGGCTTTACTCCTCGTCACACAGGGCAACCTCACCCACATGGTAGACGAGCGCTGGGTAACAGCCCTCCCTAATTTTAGATCCCTCCCCCTGTGCCCACATTCAACTCACCCAAACTTGTACGCCTGATCAGGGAAATTTGCGCCAAAATCACTGAAATGAAGTCAATCAGTCCAAAAATGAGTGGAAACAAGCCCAATAATTGGAATCCACATAGTCAAAAGGAATGAAGATTGATTCATTGGCCAGAATTGCTGATGGCTTTGTTTTGGATAACACCATGATCATCAAAAGTAACCCCCTCCCAAAATCGTTGGGATGATCCCTGACGTGCAGGTAGCAGCATTGGACACCATCAAAAATAGTTTGAAGTTTTCTTCTAGAAAATTGGGTGCTGTGGCCAACACAACGTTTTTGACTGAACGAATGGCCCAGCGACCTGGCATGGGCAGGTTGGGCATCCCAAACCTGTTCCCAACCAATTGGGACCGCCCCTACGTGGGGTGGCCTTGGGGGATTACCATTGCTTGTTGGGCCAGATGCCATCGCGCCAACCACCAGAAACGCATTCAAGTCTCAGTTTGGGCATTTGAGGTCAAACTGACAGTGACTCAGCCTACCGCCAAATCCTTTGATGTCAGTTCCCAGTGAGCTTATCTGCCCCATTCCCAAATAATTTGCCAGTTAGGTCGAACTTGAGGGACCTGGTCTCAGCTTGTTTCCTCATTAATTGACCATTATTTTCTCAGTTGCATCGCGCTGAGAAAAATGTTGGTTAATTTTTCTTCCTTTATTTCCATTAAAAAACCTTTCCCTAAATTTAGTTTTTATGTCTAAAAATAAACCGCCTTTTTGGCCAAATCTCACACACCCCTTGGGGTTAAAGGCCGTAATCATCTGGTATTTTATTATGTGCCTGAATGAGATTCTGGTTCACCGGCAGTGATTGGTGAAACTCCTTTCTAGTTTCATATCCGTTGTACCAGCAGCAGTGCCTTTGGCATTCTGGTTTACCGTTTGGGTGCTCTGGCACCTCAAATGGCAGGCCAGTCTAATTCTAGCTTGACTTTTGCCTGACAGCTGCCATTTACAAATGAGGCACTAATACAAGAGTTGGGCGCTGGATTCCCCTATAAATTCCCTCAATTTTCATTTTTATAATAAATAAAGCAGTTATTTAGACACTTATATAATTGAATATCTAACCTGTCATACAATTGTTCTAATTTTACTCTTGGGATAGAGCTGAAGGATCAAATTTCTTTTAGTAATATATACTATCCAGATCTCTGCGGGCTTCTGCATCAAGAGAGAAAAAGAAAACCTATGAACCTAATAGTATGTTAAGTTCCATTAGGAGGTTCAGAGAGAGAAGTTCCCTTGCTTTTCAGAAGCACCTTCAAGGATTAGAATGAGAATAACAGTCTAGCGTTGGTGATAATACTCAACATAATATTTAGAAGCTCAACTAGTGTGATAATCTTCATATTATTGCCACCTCATTTAATTACAATCAACAATCTATTGCAACGCACACATCAAACCTGTGCAGTAAACTTGAGAGCTATAACGAGCCACACAGCTCTCAATAGTTTGTACCAAGTATCCCTTAGCTTGGTTCTAAAATTGCATGATGGAGTAGCATACATTTTATCTGAAGCCTCATATAAGACTAATTATTTAGGTAAAAAGAATTGTTGTTGCATCTTAATGGGAAATGGGGATTCAAGACCCTTTCTAGTTACCATATATCCCAGTTTATAAAATTAAACTTCAATTAAAAACGTACGTTTGAGTTTATTAAAGCTACATTACCACTCAATGGTAAGTTATTCCTATTGGAAAGAATTGGCTCTTAACTGCAGCAAAAGACTGTGGCACACCTCTCCAATTTCCTTATAAAAATTGCTATTAACAACATACTTTTTTAGTTAAATTTTTTAATAAATTCATATATTGTAATTTATCAGTACAAAAGTTATGTTTTGTCTTGCTGAAGACCTCCCAAGGAGTCAAAATCATATAGGTCATATTATATATACAAATTTATATTCAAATCCCATTTTGCCACTGTGAGAATCTGGACCGCTTTTCATTCAAACCATAAAAATTGTATAGACTCTGAATTAAAACTAGTAATACTTCCCCTAAAGCCCAACCAAACTCTCGTCTTCCTAGTCTACTTGGCATTTTATATATCTTTAAACATACTCTTCTTTTGTCACCTTGGTGTCAGCATCTCCTGAGGTGTCCTATTTCAGCTTGTACTAGTGGTGTGTTTTCTCAAGTAATTGGGTGTGTATTCCTCATTACCTCTCCAGAATCAGTTGAGTTTATAGACATACTCATGACACTGATCAATAAGCTGGCAACTATTACCCAAATTTCTATGGTTTAGGATAGAATTTAGTCAAAACATATGAACAAGATCTACCTTTCTCCATGACGCATGGTTTTCATCAACAGAAGCTCTAGAAGCTCCAATATAAGATCAGTTACAACGATGTGTTGCTCTCTGTAATGAACAATCTTTTGATCTGAAAACTCCTTGGAACTTCTCTTTGCTCTTAAAAAAGTAGGCAGTTTTGAAGCTTCAACTTTTCTGATGGTGCTTTATCAGGATTGCATTTTCATTCACAAGACTGATGTAAATGCCTCTCCTACTTTGGGTTGGGTCACCTTTTTTGGTTTTAAAAAAGTAGCAAAGGCTTCACTATAATTTAAATAGTATTTTCTTTAAAATCACACTAAACACAATACTGACACAAAAATTTAATGTCAATTATTATCTCATATTTCAGTTTCATAAAACGATTGCTGGTGCTGTGACAATGAGTGATCTGAACTATAAAGAAAAACACTGTATGCTTCCTTAAAAGTTAAGTTTTAAGTATAAAGTCCTTAAACTTTACTATGGTCCAAATTTGATACAAAATTTATTTTACTAACTTTGTAAAGACAATGTTAATTGGAGCCTGGCTGTCAATGACTGCTAAAACCTTTACTCATTCACCAAAATGTCTACATATGTATAATTAGAATGCTGCAGAATGGTGGTTTTGTAAATAGCGACATCTATAGTGATTCAAGTGATCACAAAGTTGATCCGTTAAATAAGTGTTTTTTCTTAATAAAAGTTGTTGGACTCAATGTATTATTGTCATTTGTGCAGGTTTGTCCTGCTCCATGTTTATCTACTTGACCTTGAGCTGCTTCACATTAGGTTATGTTACCTCTACAAATTCCTGGGTTTGGTTGCCTTTGCCTTTAAAGTGTAACCAAACGTGCTTCATTATTCAATAATTAAATATTGAGGGTTTGGGTGCATTGTAATATAAAAGTGCATCACAGCTACTTTGTTCTGTTGTACTACTATATAAGGTGGAACAGATAACAGAAGGCAATAAAGTGTTTCTGGTCTATTCTGCCTGGTCTTTTCCCACATTACTTTGATTGTCATTAGCCACAAAACATTGAAAACACATTTTTAGTTCAGCAAAATTTTGAAAATGCCTACTCTTTCACACTTATACAGGTATGTTGAATTTTCGCATAAATAATTTTTAAGTTTTTAAACAGATTAGTAATGATTATGTATTTGCCATGCTGGAACCTTTTCCAAGACATTAGTATTATTGATTTTATTAGTTTTGTATTAATTAATATGGAGACAGGCTCTGATCAGGCTGCGCTACAAGATGTTATTATTTAAAGGATTATTTACTCTTTGTGTTACCTTTCCCTGCGGCCTATGTTTATATATGTAATTGTCAAGTTGCATTAAATTACTATCAGTTACATTGCCTTGGTACCTCAAATTCTGGAAATCACAAATGTAAATTATATAAAAATCCCCACCAGTGCGTAAGTTGCAATTGGGACTGCAACAGGGCAAGATTGGAACAGGTTATCTGCACTTATGAATAGGCACTAATGTGTAAAGACAGTTTACCCTAAACAAAGGTAAAGCTTAACAAATTAAAACTTTTATCAAAATAACTTCTTTAAATCTGCTGTAGTCTCGTTTGTGCCTCTAGCATTGTAGATCCATCAGAATATACATCATTGCATTTGTCCCTATTCCAATACCAGGTCCTTACAAATTATACCCTGACCTCTAGTGAGTCAGCCTTCCTTGCATCCCATAAATCCTCTAGCTTTTCCTACTTATGGTTCATTGATAGGCTGTGGATGATGCTTTTAGAACTTGAAAGTTATCTGTACAACGTCAGGCTCATTTTGGTAATCATCTGTCCAATGTCAGGCACATCCTTAGGTTTCAGGTGATAGTGCTCTGGGGACATACTTGGCGAATTATGGTAACCTCAATTATGGGAACATAACTGGTTTGGAGAACAGGTCATTTAATCAACAAATGGACAAGGATTGGTCTGCTGGAAGTCAGAATCATAAGGTTAATTTGTAAATGCTTAAGAAGGCTGAGAAATGCTAGAAAAATATTTGATGTCATGCTGATAGTAAATAATCTACCGAGGGACACATAATTAAGGTTAAGGGTAACTGTGAGGTCAATAGGGCATTAGGGGTATCATGGTTGGGAACAATATCCTATGTTTGGTCAAACACAAATATCAAAATTTCCCTCCACATAAACAAACCTTTAAAATCCCTGTATTTTAAGGACATTGGAAGGATTTTTGGCTGGAAAGGGGCTGGCATCTCAGTGCCCTTCAGGAAACCCTTTTTGAATTTGGCATGTACTCTGTTCATTATATGTCCTTTGGTGGGATCTTTGAAAATGTACGTGTAAGTCAAAGTCTTCTCTATGATTTTAAATGACACATTCCATATATCTTTAAGTTTACTCATTCTCAAAATCTGAGGATTGTTCGCTTGGAAATCATTATCCTGCATGTCTATTTGGGCTGAAGTTCCAATGTTAGATCCTTGATAGTGCCTGTGGTTTATGGGATTTGAACTGTCTATTAACTCACTAGGCCTATTAAATTCGCCTAGACTCTTCTGGCCAATTTTAAGTGTAATTTTTCCTTTATAATTGGGAACTTTGTCCAGGCAGGATTAAATACAAACTGGGGAATCAGTCCTTCCAGTTGTCGACACTTTTTTAAGGTTGAATTTGGGATAAAATACCAGGAAAAAGATAAAATAAATACAGCTTTTAATTAAGCTATTTATTAGTTAATGGTCATTAGGCCAGGCGCTGGTATTTATACCTCTAGGGAATCTCCTGGCCACATCCAGCATAAAATTTCAGCAGCTATTTTGCCACTCAGGTTTTGCCTACAACTGAAACCTTTTCTTAGGTTCATTGGTAGTAGGAAAACTCCTGAAATAGGGAGGATTTCAGGTACAAAAATTGCGTTAAAAGCATGCAAAGTTGTCCTAAGATCTTCAGGATTTCAGTTTCGTCATATTGCTGACAAGACACACCTTCTGTGGAATTTTGGCCTCAATTGAAGAAAATGATATACCCCTAATCGGGATGTCAGCAGGCCTTTTCCTCAATAGCCTTAAGTAACCCCCTTTGGGCAGTCCACGTAAGTGCTATCATGCCAATTACGCATATCAACATACAAATTTCGCCCTCAGGCGGAAAATTAATAACATTGTTCATTCTTTTAATTGTTCATGGGACTTTTAACCGTAACTTCAGGTCATCCCCCAAATTATTTTGTATATGATTAAATGGTTTGTGTTTTGATAATTGGGACCAATTGCTGAGCTTTAATGCATCAGAATTGGCCATAATATGTGAGTGTATTCAAGCTGAGCTCTTGATAGATTATTAATCAAGTTGTTGTTAAAAATCAAACTAAGTTGTATAATTGCAATAAGCATTAGCTCAAGCGTTGAAAGGATAATTGGCCCAATATGATGGTTGTCAAAGGTTTATTTTTGAGTCAACCACCAGAATCTGACATATCCCCCTCTTGACTCGAACATAAGCTTTAAGGTCCCCAATTAGCTTAGGTTAGTCTTTTCTTATCAGTCTAAACGCCCAATGAGAATATTAGGTTTTTCTATTTGGTAACTTTGGCCGGACTGGCTGATGGGTCTGAAGAATGACAGGCCAAATGCCCATCAGGTCTGAAGTTGGATCCACTCACCAACCTCAATTGTGAATTAAAAATTAATTAGTATAGAAATATTTTTTTTTTTTTTTGAGTTTTGGTTTTTTTTTGTATTTTTATGGTTTTATGGTTTTTTACTTTTTCTTTTCTTAAATGGCCCGCTTATTAAACTTTCTTGAGAATTTTGCATGGAATCGGTTGTATATATGGTCAGTCCTAATATCCTTGATGGTGTATACAAACTTAGACGTTTTCTCAATCACTTCAAATGGCCTGACCCAGATGCAATTCAATTTTGCATTTAGCCCACTCCGTGGGTGTTACAAAATAGAACTTCATCATTAACTTTAAATTAGCCCAGAGGGTAGCGATTCTATAAGTTCTTTTGATGTTGGGCCTTTTTCCCTATTAAAACTTGTGCTGCCCATGGACTTTTTTAAGGGGCTAGTATGCCGTGATTGAGGAGTTCCTTAATCTCCTTAGATACTGCTTCTTCTGATGATTTTGAGCGTCTAATTGGGCATAATCAAATAGTTTTTTGACCTCCAGTATTGATTTTGTGGGTGACACCATTAGCACAACCCAGGTCAAAATCATCTTGTACGGATATTTCTCGATATTTAGAGAATAACTCCTGATCTTAGCCTTTCTCAGAGTTGGTCAGGTTGCTTAAATCGGCCATAAGGACAACATTATTTATGCTGAATTGGTCCTTATTGGGAAGCCCTAATTTGACAAAAATTCCAAACTTATGTAATGAATGAATTTTTGTGGTAGAGAACAGATGCAGAAAAGCGATTATTTGATGTCGCCTAATGGAAATGGGCCAATTTTGCAGGTTTGCACACAAGATATGTATTTCTCTGTGGCCCAGAAGGATAATACTAAGGGAAATGTATGGTTCGCATTGGGATTTAAGCCTTGGTTGATATATTTCACCATAAAATCCTTCAGGGATATTAATTGTTAGTCCTGTTGGGACAATTACTTGTTCTCCGGATGGTATAGTGATGGTCTGTTTCAATCAATGTGGAATGTCATTTGAATCATCAACATGAGTGGGAAGTGGTTTTATCTTTGACTGAGTTTTAGAATACTCAATTGGGATGACTCCATCGTTGTAGGCCAGATTTATGAATAGGCCAGGTTTCTTTTTCTCAACTGCCTTATCCCTGCTATAGAAAAGTGGAATAGTCTGGCCAAGAATGGTGAGAGTATCATCCTTATGATTGGTAATAACTCCATATCTTCTTGGGAAATCAGTCCCTATTAGGATATCATAGTTTGTATTTGGCAACACTATGGAAGGTGCCATTATGACAATGGATCCAAATCAGAGTGTTAGGGTACTGTAGGCGCCCAGCGATTTGGTGGTATGCGCTACAGAGGTTCCATATTCCTGGCTGTGAGCAACATCGGGCGCAATTTTCAGTTTTTTAACTAATTTTGTACTGACTATATTGATAGGAGCGCCACTATCAACAATGGCCCAAACTTGCACCTTGTTCACTGCTATGTCCACATAAGTACATCCAGAGTAGTTTTCAGAAATTTTATTGTGTGAATGCTGTGGCTGCTGCCCAGTTCTAGGTGTGATTTCAGACTTGAGCAAATATCTGGGAAGTTATCTGCTAAGGTTTTCTTGGGAATGGCTACTTGAATGTTTCTAATTTTAGGCAGGTTAGTCGAACATCTGGGTTGGAGGTCAAAACCCTGGTCAATAATCTGCTTTGTGTAGGGTTTTAATACTTCAGTTCAGCCTTCCTTGGTAATTTTTAAGTGTTTAGTTTCTTTTGATGTGGCTCGGGTAGTGACCATCATGACATCATTAGCCACGATATGATGGAGGTTATCATTAGAAACATCTTCAGCCCTAAAGAGCTTATCAGGATCAGGTGGAATGGTTTGAAAATTGGTGGTTTGAAAAATTCCACCTCTGCTCCACCTGCTCTTTTCCGCCTCACTGTCACTGTTAATTTCCAGAGCAAAGTTGACCCCAGGCTTTTTGTTGGACCGTCTGTAGCATTGGTTACCAAAGTGCCCTATTTGGCCACATTTGTAGCATGTAATCGGCCCTGTTTTCTGTTTTTGCTCAAATTTTTGGTTCATATTTTATAAATTTTTCCCCTTGTCAGACATCGTGTTGCTTTTTGGGCCCAAAAATTGAGATTTCTGCTGATCTTTAGCCCGATTAGGTATGTTGAAATTACGGGAACAGCTTCTCAAGTAATTGATGAGCTCTTGGATTTACAAGCTTCCATTGAATGCAGGCAACATGACATTGTGCAGTTCATGGAAGGGCATAATCGCGTGTTCCAATGCAATCTTGGCGTCAAACTTATTGCATTGCACCCACGCAGAACTTGTGCCTTATGGAAGAATCTATCCGCAAAGTCCTTAATAGTCTCATTCTGTTTAAATTTAATATTAAGAAGCTCTCTTTTTCGGGTTTCTAGTTTCTCAGGCCCTCCAAACTGTTTGGTTATTGCAATTTTGGCATCCATATAGGACAAATCGTCACCCAAATAGGGCATAACGAGGTCACAGCTATAAACGTCAAGTGAGTTAATCAGTGCTGATCCTTTAGCATGGTCTGATGCTCCTCTCATTGCTTTTTCAAATAACTTTGGAAAGAGTGAACATTTCCATCCTTATCAAACTTGGGTAGATTCAATGGTTTAAAGTCATCTCGCCCTGTGTTGGCCACAGGGGTTGTACTTCTTCTTAAGCGTCTTGGTATATTGTCACTCATACTCAGCCCTCTTTCCTGTTGGGATATGTCTGGAGTCAGTATTGCAGCCAGTAGTCTAGGCATAGAACAGAAGTTTAAGATATCAGTTTCTACATCAGTTTTGATTTCTGATGATTCAGTTTGATGATGTTGCTTTGAACTACCTGATTCTGATTCCTGAATTTGGCCCTTAGTTTTTCCAAACTGTTTTTTGGCTGAATGGACAGTGTTTTTCCTACTTCTCTTTATTCAAAGCTGGGTGAGCATTGACTGCTTTGTTTTTTGAGGTTGTTAGGATTTTCTTCAAATAAAGCTTGATTAGATGCTATGCTCTTAATGTCTTTGCCCATATTATCTACTCGGGAATTTGCAATTGATAATTGCATTCTGAGTTCCCAGAATTCCTGAGCAATTTCAGTGTTTCTGGCCTGCAATCTCGACACAACTGTCCAAATTTTTGAAAACTCCTTGTTGTTCAAGGCATCATCCTCATCCCTATTTGGGATGACTGGTTTTAATGTACGAGCTCCCCCCACATTGATAAGATTATGGGTGTAGGAGGTTCCAGCTGTGGAGCCGTGTAAAAAGGAAGAATGATCCAAGATGTCCTTGACCTTAGTTTTCATCTCAATTTTGTTAGGTCCTCTGGACAATTCTGCCAGGAATTGGTTACTAGAATCCATAATGGAGAGTGTCACCAGTTTTGAGTGAGCACCAGTTGTCAAAATCTGAGGATTGCTCTCTTGGAAATTAGTATTCTGCCATCTATTCAGGCTGAAGTTATGATGTTAGATCCTTGATAGTGCCTGTGGTTTATGGGATTTTAACTGTCTATTAACTCACTAGGTTTATTAAAATTCGCTTCAACTCTTCTGGCCAATTTCAGGCGTAATTTTTCCTTCATAATTGGGAACTTTGTCCAAGGCAGGATTAAATACAAACTGGGGGTTCAGTCCTTCCAGTTTGTTGAAACTTCTCCAAGGTTGTATTTGGGAAAAATACAAGGAAAAAGATAAAATAAAATACAACTTTTATTTAAGCTATTTATTAAATAATGGTCATTAGGCCAGGCGCCAGTATTTATACCTCTAGTGCATCTCCTGGCCACATCCAGCACAAAATTTCAACAGCTATTTTGCCACTCAGGTTCTGCCTACAACTGAAACCTTTTCTTAGGTTCATTGGTAGTAGGAAAACTCCTGAAATAGGGAGGATTTCAGGTACAAAAATTGCGACAAAAGCATGAAATGTTGTCCTAAGATCTTCAAGATTTCAGTTTCGTCATATTGCTGACAAGACACACCTTCTGTGGAATTTTGGCCTCAATTCAAAAAAATGATATACCCCTAATCGGGATGTCAGCAGGCCTTTTCCTCAATAGCCTTAAGTAACCCCCTTTGGGCAGTCCACGTAAGTGCTATCATGCCAATTACGCATATCAACATGCAAATTTCACCCTCAGGCGGAAAATTGATAAAATTGTTCATTCTTTTAATTGTTCATGGGACTTTTAAACATAAATTCAGGTAATCCCCAAAATTTGTATACAATTGAATGGTTTGTGTTTTGATAATTGGGACCAATTGCTGAGCTTTGATGCATCAGAATTGGCCATAATATGCGAGCATATTCAGGCTGAGCACTTGATAAATTACTTGATCAAATTGTTGTTGAGATAATCAGCCCGAGTTGTATAATTGCAATAGGCTTTAGCTCAAGCATTGAAAGGATAATCAGCCCGATCTGATGGTTGTCAAAGGTTTATTTTTGGTCAACCACCAGAATCTGATACTCGTCCAACTGAACCCTGTTTATCATAGTATAGAACTCGCTCTTCAATACTGAGACAGTGCAAAGGATAAAGGTTCTGGTTGTTGCAATCTCTACATCTCATTTTTTGGGCCTGTAAATTAAATAAGCCTTGGTTTTGAGATGGATCAACTTATGATCGAGGGTATCTAAGTATTGAATGGGTGTTATAACTTTTTTATGAACACAGGAGTATATTATGGGGTTAGTGCAGGTTGACACCCATACAGTTGTTAAAATGATGATTTTTCCATGGATAAGCGGAATACATTATTGTATGTGAAGATGGCGGAAGGCAGAAGGAGGTTATAATTGTACAGTTTTCCTGACTTCAATACTCACAGAATGACAATTAAAGTGCCATTGAAGCATTCCTCCATACCATTGTCAAGCAATTAGGGATTTACAGGCCCCCAAAGACCCCATCAAGTCGTTAAGCTTTGCAAATATTTTGGATGTGAAGTTAGTATCATTTATCATCAGAAGGAATTGGGAGCATTTGTGTTAAAAATAGTTCTCCATGATAAAATTTGGTGGTTATTGCAGCCACTGGTATCTGATTAGTTTGGCTTTTCTCGTTTTGTAAGGTGATCAATGGCCACCACAATATACTTAAGTTGTTCTTTGGTAGGAGTGAGCATAATAGGTTGATTAAAATGGTGTGTAAAGAGAATCAGTCCTGACCAGTTGATACAAAGTGCTCTTAAAATATATATTACTTCCGCTTGGCACTCTTGAAGCAGCTAATGTCTTTGTAAATATAAAGTGCATTAAATCTCAGTAATAATGCTGTTTTAGTTTTCACATGTCTCTTGAATCCTTCGTGGCCTGTAACTTTGTGAGCTCCAATGATCACATCTGCATGTTTGGTCACAAATGGTTCATGTGTTCTTGGACTTCCATTAATTTGACAATTTTCACCCATCACTGTGGTGTTTTTCATGCAACATTCCAGTGTGGATTGTACTTCTTCTTGTTTGGTATCATATTGTAAGCCCAGCATTTTTAGAAGCTATCTGCCATATTGAGGTCAATGTGACGATAGGAAGCCAGGACAGTCCTTTAGCGTTCTGGTGTTTCACGCTGGGTTAACTCTGGCTCTCAAAGTCATACACCTGCAACTTCATCACCCTGCGAGATAAACGTCCTTCCAGCTCCTTGAGGTTCTGTATCCATCTTAGGGAAGAGTGTTCAAGTACCACCTCAAAGTGTACCCTGATAAAGTAGACTCTAAAGGCTTTCATGAATAGATACTTAATAAATAATCCTTATTTGCAACAATGTAATTTTGTACATGTAAATTTAATGTCCTATTGCAGTAATCTACATGTTGTTCTACTCTGTTGGCTAAGAGTGTTAGGAGCGTTTATGTAACTTTCCGGTTCCAGTAAAGGTGATGGGCGTGGGCCCACCCCACTACTGAGGAACATTGTGCATGGAAAGGGTGAGCAAAGCAGCGCCAAGAAGGATGGTGCACAGAGAGCCTCACGAAAAGAGGGCACACATTTGACTAATTTTGACCTGATGAAGGTCGGCAAAAAAGCTAAACAAGTTCACATAAAATACTTAAATGAATGGGGCTTTAATAGACTAGTCGAGCAACAAGAAAAGTTGATCTTGTGTAATATAATTAAACACTGGGGGGGGAGAGCTGTCAATTGGTGGAAGTGGTACCAAGCATAGGCAAACCAATAGGCGCACTCTGTCATTAGCCAGGGTCCTGTAACTTGAGATAGTCTAAATTCATTTTATAGATTGCAATTAAATAATTTCGACTTATCAGATTTATAAAAGGAACAGGTTTTAAATCCCTGTTACTCAAGTAACTGTAATGAACCGTCAGGGTTGAGAACGTAGCTAGTGCGTTTTAGCGCCCTGGCTGTAACGCTGAGCTGAGCATCACGCACATCCCCAGGACCAACCTGGGCATATCTCGCCTATATCCAGCGCTGGTTCAGGGTATGTTTTAGGTCAGGAAGGCCTTGTACTTTGACCATTTTGGTCTCCTGGCGTCCATTATTGTACTTATCCGTGCCCTCAAAATATGTCATGTAGCCATGACAATGAGATGTAACAACACGGCTCCTACATCAGTTAGGGACGCATCCATCTGGATTATGAATAAGGTATTATAATTTGAATAAATTAGTATTGGGCCAAAGTGAGGCAGGTGTGAAGATGGTCAAAAGCCAGCTGTCAGTTTGTTGTCTATGCAAATTGGGTTCCATTATTCAAAAAGGCGGAATAGTGGCCCCCCTATTTTTCTAAAGTTTATATGAACCGCCAGTAATCGCTGAGCATCTTCAGAAAACCTAGATATCCAGCTTGATGTCCGTCGTTCTCATCCTCTTGATGGCCTCCAATTTGGATGGTTGGGGCTGTAGGCTCTTCTTGTTAATAACAAATCCCAGATACTTAAGTTGTTCCCAAAAGAAGTCACATTTCATGAGCTTAACTTTCAAGTTAACATCAGCGATTCAGCAGAAGATTTTCTCTAGATGCTGTAAGTTCTTGTTGAACATCTTTAAGAAAACGTTATGTCATCCAAGTACACCAAGATGCAAGAAAACTTCTATCCTTTAGTATTCTGTCCCTGGCCCTTGGAACATGATGGGGGAATTACATAACCACTACTAATTTGCGTGGGTTGGAACAACCCTTAGGTCAATATTATGGAGTTTTTCTTGTTCTTCCCTAGGCAACTATATCTTCCAGTATCCCAAAATTGGGTCCCATGGCGAAGAGTACTTTACTCCACTGAGATAGGTGAAAGCATTAATGATTCTAAAAAGTGGTAAGATACCTTCTTCAATTTGTTGTAGAGTTACCTAAAGTCAATTGCCATCTGGTTAGATCCTTCTTTTTTACTATCTAGACCAGGGATGCACACAGGCTCTTCATTAATACCAGTATTTTCTTTTAAACTGGCTGGTGGATTTACTTCGCCGATGGATTCATTAGCTGCACATAGACTAGAAGATAGGGTGGAGGCAGATCAGTGGTGGTTTCCAGTGCCAATGTTATGCAACATGTCCTCAGCACATCCCAAGTCAGAGCTGTTTGTTGCAAAAATTTATTTTGTATTTTTTTTAATAATGACATCACCTGATCCTTATTGTCTTCTGTCAAGATGACCAGTGATTGCAGGGTTGCCCTTATGGATTGCCTCACAACTTTCTTCCTCTAACCCAAACTCCCAAAGTCTTTTATAATTGTATATTCATTGCACTTCTTCTGTCTTAAACATAGAGAAGGGTGATAATTTGGTGTCATTTCTCTGGATTAAATATACGTAGAGGTTTTCTAGTAATACACTAATCTCTTTGATCAGAAAAAAATATGAGCCTCAGTGCTACAATGAGTTCTCAGTTTTATCATTTGAAGGGTGAGAAAACTTTACCATATAAACTAAGTGGTATTTTCAGACAATTCCATGTTCATTATAACCTAAACCAAGCGGAATGGTTGATGGCTTCCGCCTCTCAGTAGAATGCTTCTAATTTGAAAATCAAAAGGAGTGTATACAGAATTTGCCACACCATGTCAATTACTAATGGGCATAATTTCATCTTTAAAGGCCAAATTTATGAATAATTGTGCTCATTTCTTTATCAAATAATCTCTTCTTCTGTATTATATTGGAAGGTTCTAGTCAAGGATTGCAAATTACTTCTCAATATCAGTTTGACTCCATACGTCCTCATTAAGGAGATTCCAATGATGATAATGTGATGGGTGTTTGGTAAGATGATTGTGAGGCCAACAAAATAATAGAATTAACCTTAGTGGCAGAGCGCTATATGCCCCTAGGGAAGTAGTTAAGTTTGTCCCAAACTCCCATATTCTTTGCAGAGACAAATATCTGGCAATAGCTCCAGTTTCTTACCTAGATTAGCTATACAATATCAATAGGGGTTCCAAGATCTACTCTAGCTCTTACTAGGATCTTGCCTACACTAATATCAACATACTTAAACTCAGAATAGTAAAAATTAATGATTTTTAATGTGTGTGCACTGAAAAGGGGAGGATACCCCAGTGGTAGAATAGGGACCTCTGCTGCTGCCTCCCCAAGTTCGATTCCAGTACTGGAACTCTGGGCAGGGGACAATTATGACTGTGTTGGCGTTGCGCACAAATGCCCAAAACTGAGATAGTGAATGGCAAAGGCAGTCCATGGAGTTCCTGGCCTATCATATGCCGTGCATGGAGGTTTTCCAAATTTTATCCTCCTTTCCTATTCATTCAATTTCCCCTTTAATCAGTGCGGTATCATCCCCAGGTCAGCCCACCTCGAATAAAATCAATTAATATGTGTGCACTGAGCTTGTTGGCTTGGCTCATATAAGACGAAAATCTATTGCAAAGTAGGGGCTAGTATTCTTTAATCCTCCGCGAGAAATAACCACGATGACCACTTCTAGTTTTGGCATGCTAGAAGAAAGCAGTAAGTCATACTTTTTAGCTCTTATGCATAGGTCAAAACACTACTTCTGCTGCTTGGACTATATATATGGTCCTCTCAACGTGTATGGGTGTAAGCTTATTGAACGTTATCAATAATGATGTATTAAGGAGGCCAGTGCGCCAGGACGTCATGGTTTAACTGGGACAATATGGATCTGGCGAAAGTAGAAAAGCCTTTTTCTACTATTCACATTCTTTTCCCTGTTCTTATGTATCCTCTGCTCCAACATGATGCGCCTTAGGTTTAAGACCCTTGGCGTTACACTGGCTAGCATATTGCCCCTTTATATTGCATTGATGACCTAAGATATGGCAGATGTTATGTCTTCCTGGTCTGATGGTAGTGGGTAATTATCTTTGGTTCCCTGCTGGATGGGCTTTGTATCTCACAAAAATTACGGTACCCCTTTGTTGTAATTGCTTGACTAACCATCTAAAATTCTATTGTTTTCATAAATAACTTTATATATCAACTAATAAGTAGATTGAGATTTGATTGTTATAGTAATTAGTTTGCCAAGCGGCCCTAGCCATTATATGTAGTGGCCAATATTAAAAAACTGTTGATCAAATCTCTAAATCCCCACTGGCGCCTCTCTCTTTCCCTGAATCTATTGGCTGCTGAAACCATGGCCTCAATTACTTTATCGCTTCCTAATTTATTTCACACTTATATTCTACTTCACCCATAACAGTGTAAAACATCAGTTATATGGTGTCTTTTTATCAGGCCATCCTCCAGTAATTTGACTATGTTTAATTTGATTACATCTTTTCTAAGAATGGTCTGAACTCAAGTTTTTGCTTCTGGGCCAAATTTGGATATCACCATTTTATCCTACTAAATTGGTAGTGCTGATTGATAAACTAGGAAAAGCACCACTAAGAACGTTAAAGAACGAGCATATTTGAAAAGGATTGCCAATTTTAAGGGTATGCTTTCTTGGTATAAGCTGTTAAAAGCCTACCCAAAAGTTTTTACAGTAGCCTATGAGTCATTGGTAGTATTTGATATTACAAGGTGCTCTTTTATTTCTTATATAAAAGCCCTATTTTGGTATAAAAGGTCCCAAATAGTTTTTTGTCAAGGGTCACTTTCCTCAAACAGAGCCTTATTGTTGCTTGTCTGTGTACCATGTGCTTAGTAAAATATGGCGCCCTAGCGCAAAATTAAACAATTGGTGCTCACTACAGGGGGCACAGTTTTTTCATGTACACCGTTTTTATCATGCATGGCTCTGAAATTTTAATGGAGGACAGCCTTCAGGCAGAGGTAACACAACCTTTAAATGCTGAAGCAGCCAGCTGACAGAGTCAGCCAAGTCATTCCATCTAGATTGATCAATTATGAGTGGAAGTTAAGGGCCACATTGACCTACTTTCCAACATCATATTAGGCCATGATTGGCAAAACAAATCTTAGTAAAAGATATAGACGAAATTGTTTAGTACATTACCAAATTGACCGGGAGTTTGACTCTAAATGAGAGAGTTTAAGACGTAGTCACAGGCAGTTTAGTACCTAACATTGGAAACAGTTTTCTAAGAAAACTTTAAGGATGCTACCCAAACTATTGTTAAGCTGGAGACCACGTTGCAGGCGTAACATCACCTATTTGATGAGTGGATAAAGCTATATAAGTTGAAGTTTTGACAAGATATTTGTAACTTTTGCCAATATCCAGTTGTTTTGGAAACCCTTTTGATGAACTATGAAAGGAAGGGTGAGGCGGAGCAAGTTATGTGTAATGTGCTTGCTGGTTTACCTTCCACTCTGACTATCAGTGTACTTGATCAGTCTGACTCTGCAGAGGCTTCCTGTATGTTACTTCCCTCCACCAATTTGGAAACTTAGAATATCAAACTGGGCTTTGCCACCCTAAAACTCCATTTTTAGTTAACCCAGTCAACTTACCAAAATTTTCTATAAGATGGCGAATGTACAATATTTTTTGAATCTCTTATAGATTGGTCTGGGAGGAGAGTTTAACGCTGTTAAGTTGGCAGCAGAAATGAGCTTTCTGGACTCAGAAAGTCAGAAGTTAGTAATGCCAAAGTTGAAAAAGGATGAAGTATCCTATCTTATTGACATTGATCTAATCATCAAGGAGTTTGATGGCTTAGAATGGATAACCACTCAAAAGATTGATTTCCTTAATACTGTTTTACTATAGTACAAACTATCCAGTATTTTCGGAATGCTTTTATTTTGAGACACAAACATTATCTAGGGCTAACGTTAATATGATTTGTGAAACACAGATCGCTCTTTGCCACGCCTATGTGACATACACAGAATTGTATTGAGTTTTGATACCAATGTTAACTTATAAGAATGATACTACACATATGGTGAATTATCTCTGTCGTTGCACTATAACATTTTGAGGTAACTAACCGAAGTCTGCAGGAGCCTTGTGACCACCCCAAATGAGCCATATTTAAACTAAAGAATTAACTAAGGCATATAGCCTCAGTATGGCAGGCCTGACCTCAATCAAAACACCTGTTATGTTAGAAAGACTTTAGGGCATTATGCCAGTCAGCGCCCTAACTCTTTTTTATTACTTAACTGAGGAAAGCTGACTAGGGGATGGACAGTACCGAGCTCCAAGGAGCAAATCTTGTACTAAACTAGAACCTAATGAACATAATGAGATGAGCGTATCAATTAAGTCAAATTGAAAAATAAAAATAAAAAATTAAAATTAAAATTAAAATGATCCAACCAGGTTGGATGTGCAAACCTCTTTGCATCCATGGTGGGGGTGAGTCAGGATTGGGAGGCTCATCTTCCTCCTCTGTGTCAGGCAGTGTACAGAAGAGCGCTGAGAGCACAGTCATGAGTGCATCCTCAAAATGGGGGTCAAGGTAGCAGAATGGCTCAGGCAGTTTGAATTTAGCTATGAGTAGGGTGGTAATATTTTTGGTTAGGGCTTTCTCAACCTTATGTGAACTTTGGGTAGCGTGATGAATGTGAAAATGTTGTTGCTAGTAGTGTGGGTCTTGGTGTTTTAACTTTTCTTTCTGCTTGAAGTCACTTTTAAGCAATTTTATTAGCAAAAACAAAAAAGTAAGTAAACAATTAGTGATCAAACGCCAACCGCAGCTGTTCAATCCCCAATGATGTTGGATTCACCACCGGCTGCTCCAGTGTGGGACAGTGGCGAAACCCCACCTAGCATTTTCCATCTGGTGGGAAAACGCGCTCAGTCTGGATCATCAAGACTAAATAAGTCCTTGGGTCAGTTTAGTCTGCTCAAGGATCTCGCCATCCACCTCGCACAAACCCAGGTGGTGCCTCGAAGTCCACTCTTTCTCCCCTGCTCCCAGCTCCATTTTGGCCTTTGGGTTGAGTATGGTAGATTGTTCCCATATGAGGAACGTGCAATTATTGACCTGGCCAGGTGGTGATGCAGCCAGCTGGCTTCATCGACTTCCACCCTTTTAGGGGTATTTCAACCTCAGCCTCACCTGTGAAGCTGATGCTGTTACTGCAGCTACTGTGCCCTTGGTCTTCAAGGGCACCCCTATACCAACAACATGAACCCAGCTCTCCACTGACACCACTATGGTGGTTCAGTTCGTGGGGTTGCCCACTCACCTCCCCCCCCGCAGTGCTCCATCAGGAGTTAAAGAATGGATTAGCCGCGTACAGCTCCAACCTCATCCTTCAGTTCGTAGTCTCCAATGGGGCCTCTCGACTAGCTGGGCCTTGGGCATTTGCCACAATCAGCCCCATAAATTTTAAAATTGCTTTGGTGATTCCACCCTACGCCATTATACCCTCAGCCCCTGACCACCCATTCTAGGCCCGTGTAGAGGGCGGAAGGACAATCTGTCCCTCCTGCTTTGAGTTAGATCACTCAAAGTGCAAATGCCCCTCCCTTACAACTTCCTCATACCCAGAGCGGTCATTGCAAAACCCCCAATTCTCCTCACACCCCACTACTTTTCTGACATAGGGTACAAACCTACCCCCCTCCCCCAATGCCTTCTGCCGCCTTGGTGCCTGCTGCAGCCAATCAGCCCCTCCCTCAGGCCAGTGCCACATGCGCCTCACCCAGTGCCACTTGCACCTCATTCAATCAGGGATCAGCTTGGACTAATGTGGGTTCCCACGTTATTCTGCAATTGCCAGCCACACCACTTCAATTTGCTGACCCAAATTTTGAATTTGATTTGAACCCATAGTCCTCATTGGCTGAAACTGATGAGATGGATAATTTTATAGAGGCATTGCAACCCACATTCCATGAAATTTCCCAGAGTCAAACTCCCAAACTGGTTGCCTAACAATATTATGCCCCCAACTGGATGCCATGGAGTTCTGCTTGGACCACCAGCTTGCTGTCGCAGCAGCCACCCACCTTGATGTAACCTCTATCCATGAAATGGCAGAGTCATCAGTAGCAGCGCTAGCTACGGAAATCCTGCCCCCATCCTCAGGACATCCACACCCAAAAACCACAAAATGTCCATTGAAATTTCACACAGACGTGCTAAGGATGCCATCCAGAGAGTGGTTTCTGCATTGCAGGCCAACTCTCAAGTTACCCGTGCCTCTGTGGCTTCACTGTCCCAGCTCCCTGCCCTCCGCATTAAGATGGAGGCCACCCTTGCCAAATACATTGGCGACTTACTGATGTACGATCAATTCCTCAAGCACCCGCTTGTTTCTGACCTCGCTCCTCATGTCACTGATCACCCCTTTGCTCTCCTCCTTGGCTTGTGCTCTCACCAATGAGGTGAATGAGACTGAAAATGAGCCCCCTGATCCCCCCTCCCCTTCCACCATGGTAGGATGAGCGCCTCAGCGCTGTCCCACCTGGCAGGTTGGTATCTCAATAATTCTGTTTCGCCTGTTCTTTGAACAATCATTTTATTTTGGTCTGAGAATTTAGTTAGTTCGGTTTTTTTATTTGTTTTGTCACTTTCTGAACTTTGGCAATGTCTGTCCCCTGGTCGGCGTGCCTCACAATAAATTTAAATTTAATGTGGGTCTTGGGGCCAAATTTTATGACCATTGCAACTTTTTGTATTGCCTTGTGGGCTATTTGGTGAAATTGGAGGGATTTTTTCCTATAAAGTTGTTGCATGGGGGAAGGACAAGGGCAAGTATCCCCTTGGCCTAGACTGTGATTAATTATGCTATGGTCTTTCAGAGGAGGTGACAATCAGGAAAGGCAACAGCCTCTTTGGTGGTTGGCAGGTCACTTCAGAATTCATCAGCATCAGATCTTGGAGCATAGTGGAAAGTTTGAAATTTAGCTGCATAACCTGCATTTAGGTACATTTTGAGGCCTGGAGCCTCGACTAAGTCAGGAACAGGATTTTCTAAATCATTAACTTCATCGAAATAATCCAAGGGATTTTGGTTGAAAATGATAGGTCAATTGGAATACAAGTGGGCTGGATTGGGTGGCTGGGTGGGATCTTTTGAATTTACTGGGGTCCATGCTGGCTCTTAATTAATTGGAGTATGAGTGGTGGTTTGACATGTGGGTTCCTTATTGGCTGAATTCGTGGCAGTTGCATCTACCATCTTAGGTGGAGGGGGAGGGAGGATTGTGCCCCATTTAAAAAAGTTTTTATGTTGTCGTTGTGAGAATTATGGGGGAGCTGAGTGTGTAGACTATATCTCGGGCTTTGGTGGGGCAGTGCCACTTTGAGTAGTTCAGGTCAAAACAAATGGGTAAGATCATGAGCCCTTTGTCTACTATGGCCCAGAAAGGGTGGTCAGGGGCAGAGGGGACAGCAGTGCAAGGGTGAATTAAAGTGGCAATACCAATTGATATTGGGCATATAGATATAAAGACTAAAGGGCATGCAAGCCGGTTGGCTCCATTAGGAACCGCAAATTGTAGAATGGGGTTAGCGCCATATACTGACAACCCAGCTATTAGTTCATTGTATAAAGTTTTAAGGGGAGGTGGGTGGGGAGGCTTGCAAACTGAACTACAAGAGTGGTGTCATCAGGCAATTGGGTGCAAGTGGTTGAAATGGGGGTTCCCTAGAACACCAGGGGAATGTTGGCTGCAATTGCAGCATCAGATTCACAAGGAAGCTTAGGTCATAATACCCCTTGTAGGCGTGGAAGTCAATAAAGCCTGCAGTCTGCATAAGCGCCTGGCTAATTATATGATTTTTTTGTCGTTTTAGGGGAACAAGTTGCCATATTCAACCCAGAGGCTGAATTGCATCTTTCTTCAAGGGAGCACAATGAGACTATGAGGTATTGCTTGGGAACGTGCAAGGTGGAAAGCAAGATCCTAAGTATGAATGTATTGACCTGAGGCTTTGGGGGACTGGTCAACCTAGTTTGAAAGCATTTTTCCATTGGGCGTAAGATGATAGGGGGGTTTGCCAATGCCCCATATTGAAGCAGCGGGCGGTAGAGCCAAGTTCATTGGGGCTTTTTTGTGTGTTAGTTTTTTGGAGTTGTTTAGTTTAGCTGTGAGTTTTTAAATTTGCTCAAATGTGATATTGAGTGGAAAGATTCTTATATTCAGTGCTTTGACTTGATTTCTAAACTTAGGGCTTATTCTTCAAACACCATGAGAAAGGATATTTGGGAAAAGTCAGGGCAGAGTAGAAAACCACATTTCTACCTCCGACATCTTTACAGAAGATACCTTCTAAAAACCCTTGACATTAACCAGTGCTATAACATTGGGTGGCTAAATTGCCCTGATTCTTCTGTTTCAGTCAGTTATCAAAAACGATTTGGTATTGGTTATCAACTGCGTGCATAAGAATTGCAAGGCCAAGATAGTGCAGAAAAATTGATCTGAAGGCTTATTTTCATCATCTAGCTGTACAAGAGCTGCCTGTTTTTATGAGATATCCCCCAATTAGATAAAGACGATGAGGCAATAGCCTTTGAGCTTGAGACAGACTAATCCCTCAGCTAGGCGTGGAGTTTCAAACTTATTTAAATCATTTGTTACTATGGATGTCCTCACAATAAATCAAGTGGAGCATATTTTTCTAACCGCATTTATATTAACATCACTGTAAATAAGCTTAAGAACTGCACAAGCATTGACAGTGGAAATCCATTAACATTATGTCCATTAACCTGGTGAAGCTACTGGTCTTGCTCATAACGTAGTTCATCATAAAATTTATGGTACCACAAGCTAACAGATTACAACTTATGAGGGAGTGTACAACGCATTGCCGTTTCAATTGGGCTCACTGTTGATCTCCACTCCTGCCATTTTGTATCCTAATCAAAGCTAAAATTTCCTTATTGGTACTTCATTTATGAGGATACATTAAGTCACTTCTGATTTTGAGGAGAAAACCCTTTAAATCTTGGACAAACCCTCTCGTTATTCTATCATTGTAAGGATGAGGACCCATGCCTTGATCTCAGGGATTTGTCAACCTAGTCTATAATAATGATATAGTGACCTTGAGTTACCCAACCAGATTGCAGAGCCTATTGGGATTCCGCTACTTCTAAATCAATATAACCATTCCTCCAGGCCATCAAGTGTGAATGGTATTGAGATTAAGTTTGAAATTTTTCAAGGGTTAAATGATGAAATATATGCACGTTTCTATAGGTCTAATTTAGAACCTGTTACTGCACCTGAGATTTTTTTCGGTGGCCACCGCAAAATCCAGGTACTTTAGCTAACTTATATACATATCTTATTCAGATAAAACAGCACCATAATATTGCTTTTGTGAATATATTACCCATTGAAGAGGTTCAAAATTTTTCTGATTTTGGACACTTTGATGAACTATGCCTTAGTATCAATATTGAGCAATCTGTTTTCTCTATAGTATTTTTGAAAGGCATTTTGGGGTTAATTGAGGATGAGAAGGATAAATCATGGGCTTTTATAAAAAATTACAGCGTTTTTTTTTGAAAAATATGGCTGTAATTTGGGTTGTGCCCACATTGTACTTCATCATATTGATACCAAAAATAATTCTCTGATTTATCTCCATACAATTAGAATTTGTAAATGCAGTGGATGAGGTCGTTAATGCTGAAATTAATCATCTGGTTCAACACAGGATGTCAGTTCCCTTCAAGATTCTTTGTGCCTCCCCAGTGTTAATCATTTAGAAAAAGGGAGGTTTAACCACATGATAATAGACTACCATAAGCTTAATAGCATTACCATAAAGGATTCCTATCCTTTACCATGGGTTGTTGATAGGCTAGACCGCTTGTGCAGCACGCAATATTTTTCAGCTAAGGACTTAATTTTGGGTTATTGATAGAGAGAGCTGCCCAAAGTAGAGCTGGAAAAGTGTGTCATGATTTGGCCCAGGGCCTCAACTAGCCTACTAGGATTCTGTAAGGGATGTGCAACGCCCCATGACTTCTCACCGGTTTATGGATAGTATTGTGGATGAGCCAAGGAATCTTATGTTCTTGTATACTTTTAGATGATATCAACATTTCTCTAGAACGTTTAACGAACACTTACAGCACTTGTAGGAGGTGTTCAAAAGCTCGTCAAGGTTGATCCAAAGATCAAGCCACTCAAGTGTAAACTTTTCTGCAAGAAGGTGCAATATCAGGGGTTTGTCATTGATAAGCATGGCTTGAAGTCCCACTAGCAAAGTTTGTTTCAATTAATTGCATGGCACAATTGAATAGCAAGCATGACGTTCAAGTTTTTCTTAAAATGATTGGTTATTACCGCTTGTTTGTAGAAAACAACAGCAAAATAGGAGAACTTCTAATACACCTTCTTAAGAGTGGAGTTACATTCAAATGAGCTGGGAAACTTTCATATAGAATTTAATAAACTCAGGCTTTGCTTTAACAAGGCGCCTTTTTAATGCGCCCAATTTCAAAAAAGCCACTTACTATTCAAATGGATGCTTCACTCACCAATGTTTGGGATAGCGTTATCTCAATATGTTTATGACGCAGGTGGGCACTAGTGGATAATTGCATTCAGATTTTGGATTTCCGTGAACAAGATTATACAGTGAATGAGAAGGAGTGCCTGGCGGTTTTTTGCGCATATACAAAGTTTTAGGTTTGCATCTACGGATTGCATTTTACTGTAGTAATGGATAATACCTACCTTTGTTGGTTACACCATCTGAAAGAGGCCAAAGGACGATTAGCTTTCTGGGCCCTAAAATTGCAGGCTTAAGATTTTGAAACTCAGCATCAACTGGCATCAAGCATCAAAACACTCATGGATTATCTTGATTGCCCATTGTGGCCTTAGTGACTGATATTAATAAATTAGCTTCTTGATGAGATGCTAACCTAAAATTTAGGGCAATGAACTTGCTTAGTTTTTCGCTCCCTATAAAAAATTAAAGATTGAACACTGCATTTAAAGATTTTAAAGTTTTATAAAACCATCAACAATAAGCAACGTTTGTACTTTAACCAATGGAGTGTAACAATAATATTATGGCCTACAAGGTGATGGGACATAGCAGTTTAAAAAATGAATGACTTCGCTAAAACAGCATCACTATTAAGCCTTTCTTTCCCAGAAAACAATAACATTAGTTGCTACAATTCGATTCAGATAGCAACTTTTGATAATCACACAGGAGAGATGGGCGTATTCAATAAGAATTAATTAAACTGGGCGAAAGCCATAACAGATAATGGACAAAACGGTGCGCCAAAGAGCAAGAAACGTCCTGGAGGGAGACTGGGTACTAATGCCGCCAAGAAATCACAAACTGAGCCACCTCCCAAGTTTGTAGAGTTTACCATGAAACACAACCAGTACATGGAAATACAGTATAGCCAACCCCTTTTGAAGGTAGAGCTTGGCTCTGACTCTACCTAGGGGTTGAGTTCCCAACTCTGTGGGAGAAAGTGTGCGAGTCACAGGCCTCCCTCTTCCCCTACATGATGTACATGAACATGGAAATGGTCCCATGTGGCTGGGTTGATTTGGACTTTGAGACCGAAGAAGATGCAGACACTGCTGCAAAAGTATGCATTGAAACTGCCTTTCCTGAGGGCAAACAAATTGTGTGCACCATGCGCAACAGATAGAATAAAGTGACCACTTTGTTAATCTCATTTGACTCGCTCCCCACCAACCTCTTATATAAGCAAATTGAGGAGGATCTCCAAGATGGACTTAAACACTATGGAGATATTAAACAGTTAGAATTACCAATATTCCAATTTATGCCAAACCTGTGCACAGGAAAGGCAATCGCCATAATCCACCTGATCCCCAAGGTGATCATGGATCTCACAAGAATTCCCACATAGTAAATTCACCTCCCAGATGGGAAAGTGTCGGAGCAATTCTGCATCACACCGGAATGTGCACCATTAATGCAACCACTGCACTTCATTGGGGCACAAGGAACATGCATGCCCCGTGAAGGAGGGCATCATGGCCCCAGAATTCTGTTATGATGCCATGGATGAAAACGACGCAGAATTTGGCAAAATAATAGATGCCAACCGCGCCTTCCAATGTGGAGAGGATGGGCACTACCTCATTATAGAGGAAGTAACATCCAAAACTTGCAAAATTCTGCAGAAGGCCTGCAAGAAGGAAGCGGCCAAGGCAGCATCATACTCATCCTCCGCCATCAATCCCAGAAAAATTCAGGAAGACATTGAGGAAATCAGCCAAGTCAACCAATCAGAACAGGCTTTCCAAGCTGAGGAGGACATGGAGAAAATTATTCGAGTCACTCAATCAAAGCAGTACACCCAAAATGAGATTTTTTTCAGCAATGTGACCGAAATACCAAATGACATCAATCAAGCGGAATGCGCAGAATATTTCGGCTCCATTGTGGGTGAAAAAGTGGGACCCAATTCTCCAAATTTGCACCCCAAAACCACAGAAACAAATCAGCGCACTGCACCAGTCCACCATGGGTCACACGCGGAAGAATATGCCACAAATTCTAAAAACTGCAATTTCCATGAGAAATTGGCACAAGGTATGGAATTGGACGATGCCACAGAATATCGTCCCAATGTCACGAAGAAGGGCTAGTAATAAGTGCATTGGATGTGGGACAGGTGGCCCTCCCAACCACTCCTGAGGTGCCGTGGGCACCTCAGTGACACTAGGGACGCTAAACATCGCGGGAGCCAGGTCTCATATGTTCTAAGCCAAAAATCTGGACTTCCTGTGAAAACCCCTGTAGATATCTGGCCATCCAAGAAACCCACTGTCTACAGGGAAGAGGGATCCTGGTCAGCCAGGGTCTCACCATCCCTATTGATATGGATGACACACTGTGGGGTGGTCATCAGAAATAACAAATAAACTAAAAATCACAAACTCCTCCTCATATCTGCATGGCTGCATCCTCATTGCAACAGTCATAAACTAAGAGGACACAATTTTTATAACAAACATCTATTCACTGTGCACCACAGCCAAGAGGAAACAATTTTTTAAAACCATCCCAACACTCGCCCTCCAACCTGATACCATTTTACTAGGTGACTTTGACTGCTGGGATAACCTCAACACGGACTGATGGCCTATTACCAGGGGATACCCACTAGGGAACAAAGGGTTCCATGCAATGAAGGCATCCCTGGCCTACATGATACCCTTCCCACAGGTCACCACTCCTTCCCAACATGACCCGCCCCAACATATGTGAGGGAACGCTCATCTCAATGAGTCTCATCAACTACATCCTCACACCAAAAACCCACCACTTGAACATTTCCAAATTCGCAACAAAAAATCAATTTCTCAGACTACTGACTTGTTTCAGTGCAGCTCTCACCAACCTGAACGCCCACACAGGCGTCGACCTGGAGGAAGCTACACCCAGAAAACATAAAATTGCCTGAAATATCCAACTGGGTTGAATATGAGGCCATGAACCTAGAAACCACAACCCCATTCATATTGGATCCCATTGAAACCTGGGAAAATATCAAAATCAAACTAATAAATAAAAATCGTCACATCACCTCATGTGGGTACACTGCTGACACAGCCACAATCAGATGCACCTTGGTTGAACCGGACCACCTCGATCTCAACGCCCCAAAGTCTGGCTACAGCCCCAACTGGGGACACAAATGGGCGGAAATATCAGCCCACCTAAACGCTCTTTTTTTCAAACACCAGCACAGAATCAAGATATTGAGGAAAGGTAAGTTCATAAAGGAAGGCGAAACCTGCTTGACATACTTCTTCTGCCAATTACACTCCAGCAGCAACCAGCCTGTGTGCACACAGATCTGCAAAGTTGTGGCAACGTGGCAACTGACCCAAGGGTGGTCAAAACGGAGGTACACCGCTACTACCCCAAACTATATTGTGACACCCCAACGGACTCCCAAAAAAATCAAAGACTTTATACAAACTGCCTTAATACATAGCACACCGCCTGACTACAACCTCCTAAAATGATATTAAAGGAGGAACTCTGGGACACAGTCCGCGGTCACCTCATAGGAATTGCTCAGGGCCTGATGGGATACCCTACGAATTTTACAAAAAAAAATTTAAAGTAAATCTCCCCCTCCTCTTAGCATCCATGAACCTATGCCTGCTGGAGACACATCTCCTACCTGGCGGCCAGAACTCCTATGTCATAACCCTATACAAAAATGGTGACTAATTGGACCTGGCCAACTGGCGCCCAATTGCACTATCTAACCCGGATACAAAACTACTCACGAAAGTTTTAGCATCCATATTAGGCACAATAGCCTCTAATATCCTGTCAACTAATCAATTTGGAGTTATATCAGGGCGTTCAATCTGCACTAATATACAAACCGTTGCAAACATATGCCAATTCAAAGCATCTGTAGCCCTGGAATCCTAGACCAGGAGAAAAATATGACTGCATGCTGGCCATACCTGAAGGAATGCCTGAGAATTTTCAAACTCCCACTCAGATTCATAGGCTGGGCGATGCTCCTAACAGAATCAGCATCTATGGCTGTATGCGGCCCTGGCTTCCTAACTAATAATATCACACCACACAGAGGGCTCAAACAAGGGGACCCCTTCAGCCCGCTGCTGTACTTCAGCTTTGATCCACTCCTTTGCGTTGCTGAATCACGCCTTATGGGAATAACCACACAAGGCCAGTCACCAGTCAAGATACTAGCCTTTGCGGATGACTGCTTGACAGGTATAGCTAACAACAATGATGCCTGCCAACTGGAACGCACATTAGAGGAATATTTTATTGTGAGCAACGCGTCGCTAAACAAAAGGAAAACAGAAAAAATCCTCTTAGGCAAGTACATTAACAAATGGGCTACAACACCCAAACCTCACAGCCCCCATGAAGGAACAACCCCCATCCTTCCCTTCGCATCACCTCCTTCAACCAACCCTGTCCGCCACCTTGGGTATGGCTGTAAACAGGGGGGTACGCCAATGAGACAATGGAGAAAAACCTACTACAGCTGATATATAACCGCGTCGCCTCCCTTAATGGAAGATCCTCAGGACTAATGGGGTGAGTAACAGTTGCCAACTCACTCATCCTCCTGATGCTGTGGTTCCCTACACATGCAATACCCTTCTCACCTACTTTCATGTCCTCAATCCGCGCACTCATCCAGGGATGTCTGTGGCCTGGGACCCAGCCACCTGTACGGGTGTAAACACTCTCTGGCCCACGCTCCAGTGGAAGCATGGGCCTAATGGACTTTGAGGTCCACGCCAACCAAATACTGGGCACCTTGATAAAGAAAGTCCTAGCCCCAGAACTCCTGCAACAACACTGGTACAGAGCAGCGAAGGCCAACTTTGCACAGGCGCTTGAATTATCAAACCCACACAACCTGTCCAGCCTGCTCACATACCTTGAAAACCACCCCAACGCAGCGAGCCTTCATGGAACTCCCCACACTTCAAACGCCTCCTCTGCACCATTTAGCACATGGGGTGGTCCATCACGCTCACAGGCACTAGTCAAGGAAGGGGCAGGCCCAGAGCCCACTTCACACTAAGGAACCCAGAGGACAATCCCCATAGGGACACACATGATGTGGCCTCAGATATAGCAAGAATTGACTAACTGGATGCTCTAGACATCCCATATGGCCTCACAACGCAGAAGGCAATATGGAGGCTAACACATCATCCGCCCCTTTAACAAAGGGTATGAGCTAACACATGGCGTTGCCTCAGAGAACCTACAGAACAGCAGATCACTCCAACTCTCTCCATGCAGAGTGTGCAGTGTGTGGAGGGGATGGCACCCTACACCACCGCCTTGAAGCATGCCCCCCATCAAGAGCCATATGGTGGGAAGTTGCACGCCTGCTAAGGATCCAAAATAACCAGTAATTATCAATCTCCAGTAGCCTCCTCATGCTTTAACTCAAATCCCCAATACCACCTACCCTCCGCTACCTAATGGGAACCATTGCAATGTGGACAATCCACACCATAGCTTTGGATGCTTTCAAGGGAACCGTACCAACCATCCATGGGATAATCAGCAGATTCCACCTACACCTACTGGAACACTTCCAAGCCTGGCTATACATATACATGAAGCTAAGGCAACAAAGGCTCGTAGAATCATGGTTCCCAGTCTTGTTTCTGCACACAGACCCCTTCCTCCACACCTTCTCCATAACAGGGAAAACCCCCTCAGAGTTGTGCACTCAACCCCCCCACACCTGGTGGTATTGGCTGGCAACAGGGGTAGCTCGTCTACCCTGGAGTGCCTAATTCAGTTCCACTTTGCCTTCCCTATTCCCTTATGTATTTTGGTATTTCCCATCCCCTGGTCAGCTTACCTCTATTAAATAAAATAATTTTATATAGAACAAAAAACTTTAATAAAGAGTAATTCATTATTTAGTGCTGAATTAAGTATTAATAAGACCACTTTTGAAAAATATAACCTAATTTTTTGTTAATTTATTATGTATCATAATCAGTATTTTACAAGGTAATAGGCTTCAGTTTTTTAATGATAGATTTCTGTCTATGTGCAATAGGCTCTCTAATTGCTTTTGTATATTGTTAGTTACTTCATCTTTTTGGAAAAATCTAAGCATAACTAAGCATATATACTTTTAAAATATAAAATTCCAATATTATAAGTTAAACTCTCAATTTCTCTTATTTTAAGCTAACCTAAAGTATAAATTACATATGCTTCACAGTCTCCTTTTTTCACATTCTAATATCAAGTTTAAAGCAAAAACAACATAGCGCTTAGCACTACTAAGCCTGTTACCTTTAACCATAGTTATTGATACCTCAAAAGCTACATACTTACACATATATATGGCCTTCAATTAGTTTACAATGAATAAGACTGTATGGCTTATCAGTAAGATCTCTGTTACTGTCTAAATGTGTGCACGTTTAAACCTGCCATGTGGCTAAATGCTTGGCATGTTATCTATACTATAGTAGCCTATCTAAAATTAGGATAGTGACAATTTTCTAGTAAAATTACCTAAAGCTCTTTATTTGATCCAGTATATATGATAATACTACTGTTATAAAGTTGCTATTCAAAATTCCAATGACAGATACAAAAATAGCATAATTATGCAAGTTATTAGTTTTAAATTTTCTAAGTTATCATAAACCTATCAGAAAAGCAGTTTTCAAGTATCATATAGTTCATTATATAACTAAGCAAAGAATTATAGAACATGGTATTGAAGTATGATTTCATATTTACAAACTTAACAAGGGCTTCTTCTAATAGTGACATATACCTTATATAAAATAGGTTATATAATGCAAGGTTTTAACACAAAAATGATAAAACAATCAAGTAGCATATGAAGCGTTTATGTTTTTATAAAAGCCACATGTAAAAATTTACTTAAGGTTTGATTATCAGTCATCAACCCAGTAACCTTTTTACTACACAGGTTCAATTTCCTCGTGCACTTTGTTGTATTGTATAGAATGTACTAATTGATAATAGTATGGAGACTATTATCTGTAGTTGAAGTTTGACTATTATTAGTCATAACGCTTTAGCCAGTACTTCCA